>CAXKVV010001795.1:0-34212 GCA_964058805.1 Schoenoplectus triqueter
GCCACGTGGCACCCTCTCTCTCTCCTTTTAATTCTGTATGTGTATGTATATTTGAGACCCCCAGTTTGCACCCAGAAGTATTTCTATCCCCAAGTTGTACCCAGAGAAGCCTGTGATCAAATCTCAGCCCTTGATTAATCTGTTTTTCTCCTTTGATTTTATTCTGATAGCTCCACTTGTCCAAAAATCATGAAATTTTCACCATAAATCTCTAAATTCATGATTATCACCCCTGTAATTTTAAATTCTATTTTCCCCCTGCCTCCTTACATTAAAATTTTATTTATCAAGAAAGCCTTATTTTTCTTTTGAATAAATTCCAAATTTCAATTATAGCTCAGTGTCTCTGCCAAATAAACTCTCCTTGTAGAAACTCCCCCCAATTAAACACCAATTAGACTTATATTGTCACACCCCAAAATAAATGAATCGGGTTAGGGGTGCTTAATCCCGCCACGTACGCACGACGAGACGTGCGTACGAAAGGCTAAATGAATAAAATAAGGCAATCACAGAATAAACAAAACAATAATAATAAGAATACATGACCATACAGTCCAGAATGAACAAAGAGAATACAACGCCCACATAGGCGGGGGCTAGCTCCATCGGAATGGGCAGCAATCTCTCAAAATAAAAACCCAAAAGAAGAAATAAGACTCTAAAACCCGATGGATCCTAACTGACTACCCAGCTCACATGCCAATGCGGCGAAGCATCCCTGTCATCGCGCAGGACTGTCCCTAGCACTCGCTCCAAGAAAAATCCCGAACCTGAAATACCTGGATCCCACAACCACCGTGGAAACATGAGAAATTTTAAAAATTTCTCAGTACGGATTTAGATCCAGCCTTAAGATTTAATCTTCTTTCCTAGACTGGACCCAAAAACCGATACTGATGTTTGAACAGCGAAAGTAATATTGATAAGTGAATATAATAATATTATTATGCACATTGACCTACATGATATGATATGGTAAAGAAATCCGAAATAGAAAATTATGTGGAAATAATAATATAATATGAAGTATAAGATACGAGAGTCAAACACCCGAAATAAATACCCAGATTTGTAAATTTACCAGATTCATCCCGAGCGGGCACAACCAGGGCCCAACTTACTAACTCGGGCCTTGCCTAAGCGGGCACAACCAGGGCCCAACTTACTAACTTAGGACTTTATGTTTGTGCAGCGACAACGCCGTACAAACGACAATTCGGGCTCCCGGGGCGATAACGCCCTAGGAGAGTGAACGGCTATAAGCACGTACTCTGGTCTGCTAAATCTGGTAATTCACCTTACAAAATATAAACAAATGGATATAATATGTCTTCAGTTGCCATATCGTAAAAGGAGATAACTACCCGTGAATTAACAAATCGGAAACAAATGGGAGCCTACACTGTACCAACCAAGGGTCAGAGGACCGCATCCCGTAAAAGTATCAAAACGAAATATAACAAAGGGGAGCCTACACTATACCCACTAAGGCCAGTGGACCGCATCCCGACTTTCTCTGTACCAACTACGGGCCAAAGGAGAAAGCCCTTCGGACAATATTAGGATCCTAAATAAGCCGGATAAATATAATAATATAGTATCACGAAATAGATTCCAGTCTCGGATATGGCCGCCCACACTAAACACTGAAGTACACGGTATCCTAAATCGCTCAAATTTGGATTAAAAATTTAATCATATAAAGAATAATAATAAGAAATAAAATAAAGGTCAAAAGAAAACACTTCGACACAGCCGAACCCGCCAAATGACGGGATCGGTGGATAACCCGACAGGCGAGGATACGCAGTGCAAATACAGACCGGTGGGTCCCACGGGCCTATGGGTCACCGCACATAACCACAACGGTCTGGTTATGCAAGGCAACTCCGACTGAGAATTACCCGGTCCGCCTCTCAGCACTCCCATGCATTTAATGCATGATTAACTACCTAACTTAATTAATAATTAGTGATAGTAATAATATTTTCCTAATAATTATAATCTACAACTTGAATTATTTAATTCTATCTGATCCTATCTCGAGACTATTTCCCGGATCCTACTCCTATCCTGTCTACGTGCAGTATGACATGATATGACATGTGAATGCGGGTATGTCTCAAACATGCTGGTCAATTTACCGGATGCATATGACAGGTCAGATTTAGTCTCTACAAATTTTTGGTCAGAAAATACCGCAATTCAGATTTATTTTAAAAACGGTTTTATTTTCGGTTTGGGTCCCTATTTCTGAAGAAAGAAAATTAAATCCCAGGAAACCGTACCTGGGAGTGCTGGTGAGGATCGCGGAGTCGCTCTACTCTGGAGGTAGGACACCGGCCTCGGGGTCGGTGTTTGCGTACGTTGGGTCGGGAATGACCTCGTACTCCGCGAGTGGATCCGAGTCGACTGGATCACCTATTTTAATTTAAATTAGATGTTTATTAGTTTTACTTGATTTACTTAACAATTAATAACTAAATTAGACTGATGATTAATTAAACGGTCGTTCCGGTTTTATCGTCTTTTCTCGAAAATTTCGGCAGCATTTCGGCTGCATCTATGCGGTGCCGAAAATTTTCGCTGTTCGTATAGTGATCCGTTAAGTTGTGATTGTCGTTCTCGATCACTTCCATATGTTCATTCTTTATTTTAAATCTCGAGGTTGTGGATTTAACTATTAGTTTCCATTAATTTAAAATAGAGAAATTGATTAATATCTAATATGTAGTATATCTAATATTATATTCTAATATTCTTTTATTTATCTTTTTACAATAGAGGAATTGATTAACTATATTTATATGTTTATGTATTTATTAATATTATTCTGTTTAAATAAGGAAATTGATTAATATAGCTTATATATATAATATTTTATTTTATTTTATTATTCTTTTATTTATTTTACAAATAGAGAAATGATTAATATAGGTTCTAATATATATAAATTATATCCTAATTATTATCTTTACGATGTTTTTAATTTATGTAGTTTATTTTAATTTATAAAAGTGTTATTACTAGATTAAGTTAGAGAAAATTGTTTTAAAATAAAATAAAATAAAAGAAATAAAATGAAATAAAAGAATTAAACAAAATAAAGTAAACGAAAAATAAAACAAAACGAAATTAAAGAAAGTTATTATCTTATAAGTGTGTTGGTGTTTTAATGTTCGGGATCATACGCTGACTACCAAATCGTTGGTGCCAATGCACCGATATCCCGAATCGGGGGCAGTCAGGGAATATAATCATTTCCCGAGTTCTTTAAGTTTACGTATTAGTCCATGGATACCGCCAGACCTTTCGGGGCGGCTTCCAATTAATAAGTCACAATTTAATTTAGTCACATTTTAGTTCAGTCACTTTATTATCTTAGGATTTTCAGGTTATTGGGCCGAATTTAATTTCACTAATCCTAATTGGGCTTTAATTTAATTAATTTCTCATTTATCGGCCCAATAACAAATCATTTATTCTTAAGTTTATATTACTGAGGGTTGGGCCTAATAACCAATTTAAATTCCATACTATACATCCTTGGCCCTATTATTCATAGCCCAACAGTAAGCACCCAAAGGCTCAGACAGATCAATAGTTAAGGTATATTCACAACAGCTCAATCAACCAACAGAAAAAGAAAATTCGACAAAGGTAGCAGGCAACATTTCACAACAAGGCAAAACAGAAGGACAACATAGGACCCAGGGCTGTACCAGTAACTGGTACAGTCACAAATAAATCATAGGGTGATACAGACCAACAGAGCAGCACAAACCCGCAACAACAAGAAATACCAGCACAAGCCAAGTAAAACAGGTCAACAAGGTGAGATACTTCAATCCATACCAGAAAACAGGAACCAGAAACCAGAACCCACAAGACCAAACAAAAGGGCAACCCAGGCAAGGATCAGATACCAGAGGGAGAGCCTCGCGTCACTGGTACCTACTGGTACTAGTGTACCAAGGTTCCCAGAACCAAAATACCCAGCAACAATTCCTCTACCATTAAGCCAATAAATCAGAGAGTAATAAACAACACAGTCACAAAAAGCAAGCCAAATCCCAGACTTAGACCACATTTCAGAAACAGCCACCCAGCTAGTAACATCACACATAGAGAGGGAAGCTGGTACCAGCATAAGCTGTACCAGAAATGACAGAAATGACACAGAGGCAATACCACCCAAAATACCAGAACCAACAAGGCAGTGGTTTAACAGACCAGTTAGCTAGAGTCAAGGCATCCAAACCAACCAACTAGTAATACCAGTATATAGGCAAGTGAAATCACAGGGACCAGCAAGGGACAGAATAGACAACACTCAGCATAGCAACAAATCAGAACCCAAGAAATAAGCAAGCAACCAGGCAACAGATCAGCACAGAGAGTCAGCACAGTTAGAAATCTCAGACAGTATATAACACATCCAGCATCTACCATATATATATCAAAAGGGACCAGTTCAGCTCCTGCGTCACTGGTACCTATCGGTACCAGTGTACCAGGGCCATACCAGCATCCGACCAGTTTAACAAGCAGATAGGCTAAGAGGCCAGTAAATAGATAACCACCCGAATTAAACCCAGCAACGACATGAAATGCATCAGCACAGAACAAGAAGAAAGAGGGTTTAAGTTAGATTTACCAGGAATGGGACAGAGAGAGAACGACAATTATAAAAGGGGCTAGTGTGACTGAGGCAACTCCTCCTCCACGGTAAACCTTGGCTCCTCCCCTTCTCTTCTTTTCAATCAAAACAAAAATCGAAATCCAAATGAGACACTGTATTCTTATCAGTTAGGGCTAAACTCAGCACATGAGAACCAAAACGAGCAAGAGGAGAGAGTGAGCCAAGGGTCGGGTACTTATAGAAGAAGGGGAAAAGCCAGGACTACCTGTGTCAGAACACAAGTCAAAGGTATTGATACAAACGAAAAGGGCGGTAGGTCAGTGATCGGACATCGACCAAGCTAGGTCAAAGGCGAGTCGTCAGCCAACGGGCTTTTGGCACACGAGATGTGACTGTCAGAGAGGAGGATCGTGTGAGAGAGGTGAGAGCACAGGGACATTTTGCGACTTATTGAGTGAAACAAGGGTAGGTGAGAGCGTCGTCGGCACAGAGAAAGGGAAAGGAGACAGAGAGTCGCGAGAGAAGAGGGGAGAGAGATTGAGAGGCGAGAGGGCGGGTTTGAGGGGAGACAGAACGAGACGGGAATTAAATGCGGCAGAGAGAGAGAGTGAGAGTGGGAATTAAATGCGGCAGAGAGAGAGAGTGAGAGTGGGGTGAGGGAAAATAAATGAAGAGAGATAACCTACGGGATTTTTTGTGGCCAAACTTGTGTGGGGTTTTCGTGTCAATAGCCATTTTAGGGATCATGTATGACCATTCCTATTATGTTTTCTTTAAATTTAATTAGCGTTGTTTAAAAAAAAATTAAAATTCTTTTGGTTACGTTGGGGATCACATATCTATCGTCTCGTTAAATTTGATTTTGTTAAACAAATTTTTATTTAGCATATTCAGATATATTACATTCTATTATTATTATGCACGAGAAGTTCGCAAATCAATTATGTTAAATCATTTTAATTATGGTCATGCTTGTTACCATTGCTTAATTTTCTTTATAAATTACATTTTGATAACAATTTATTTATTTATCTATTTATGTATATTTATTATAAATCTTACACACATAATTATACACACTCTTTTATATTGTGGGTTTATGATATTTACTAATTAATGTTAATCTTTTTATTATTATCTTAATTGTTATTATTCCCTAAAAAAAATTCACGGTTTGACATATATTGATGTTCATTAGGGTCTGATTTGATCATAAATTGATTACTTGTCAACAATTGATACAAATCTAGACTTGATCAGATGGTTGCTCACATCTTTGGCACCTTATCAGTCTTGTGAAATTGACTTTCAATCCATTCTCATGAAGGTGATTTGGTCAAAAGCTGATTACTTGTCAACAATTGACACCAATCATTGCTTGATCAGGTGGTTGCTCACAGCTTTGGCACCTGGTCAGCCTTGAAAGCAAAATCACATTGAGATTTCTTGTGATTGACTGTATCAAAATACTGGTTTGGCATTAACACGATTCCTTGTTGTACAGGGATTGCATTACTTCAGCTCTTAGGATTTGCTTTGAGAATTAATTTCTAGGGTTTGATCTTGATTTCCCTAATGTCAGTGAACAATAATCAAATGGATGACCCCTCAGGAGATTTTCTCCCCTGAATCTCCTAAGAGTCATCCACCTCGAATGAATAAGAGGTGACAAGACTTTTATACCTTCGACCCTTTGTCCAGGATTTCTTTGCGGGACAAATAAACTCTTTCCAGGGCTCAGCAGCGACTTCTCCTGACTGGTGGACCCTCTCTTCTTGCCATTTTCTCTTTCTTATGATTTATTGCTGATAATTGATATTTATCCTTAATTGTCCAGCTATTTCATCCTTAAAACTTTTCAAGGGTAAACAATTATATATAATTAATTATAATAATCTTATTATTAATTATAAATAATTTATAATTAATCGATAAGATTCTCCGATCAACTCCTATACGGTGTGACCCGACAGGATCCGTGTTATGTTGATAAATATAGTTAAAACTATTTTAAACTCTATAATCATATGAGGCATCTGACAGAATACACTATGACCATCCAATTACACAGATGATATTGTACTATATAATATCATCATCCAGTAAACTATTTACTTGTGTTTAATTCTTTTATTTCATAGCTATCATATCAGTTTCAAGGTAGGTATGTGTCATCCTTGCAAACTTAATTTTTTCTTGATCCTGAGTAAATTATCAAATATAATTACTCTTATAATTATACTGCTAGCAGATAATCTTACTCTATCAAGGGGCCAGTGATGCTATAACTCGTATAGAGATACGAGTGACAATAGTACTTTTGGCAAGCCATTTCTTCCTCCGCATAAGTTATGTATATCGAAGAGCTGCCTTTATAGCCATCTTTTACGGATAAAGTTTGGTAGAAATCACACTCGTACATATCTTATGTAGAAAAGATGAATACGTTATACTTTAAAATTTAACACTGAATCAAAGCATTCATGACACAAATATAATTTCATTTAATGTTTCATTCGGAGTCTGTCAAATATGATATTCCTATAACATCAATCTATGTGATTAAAATGATAACTCTTTGTCTATAGTCTGTAAAACTTGACCAACATTTAATCCACATACTAACCTGATAGCGATTAATTAGTGTTCCTACTAATTATCTCAGTTAGTGACTTTTAAGAGTATATTCTATATTATGAAGTTTTACAATTTTAGTCATGAACTCGAAATTATTTATAAATTCAATAATACTCAAAGAAACAAAATATCATTTAAATATTCAATTCATGAACAAAATTTTATATAACAAATTTATCGTATTATTGACTTCAAGATTATTACAAACAAACATGTGGAGGGCTGGAAAGGTGACGATCCTCTCGCTGGTTTTTCTTCCTTTGTCCAAGAGCTATTTGATCTCACCCGCCCCTCTATCTTGCGGCATTACTTTCAAAATGAGGTCCTCAATGAGATATTAGCCTATGCTTGTAAGCACCTCCTCTTGGCGAGTTTTTCGGGACCTCGGTCTTTGTTAGAATATAGGACAAGAGTGTTGTTTCTGAGGTTCCCCTAGCATACTTCGAAAAATCAGAGCAGGGTGGGATCATTTGGACGAGGTTGTCAAAAAGGAGGCGAAGATCACGCGCTAGAAGGTTGCGCATGATGAGCTGATTGATTGACTTACGCTGAGCATAAGCAGGAGGGTTTCAATAAGCGCTTGGGGGATAAGGAGAGGACAAATTAGAGTCTTCGGTTGAGATTTAGAAACCGGAGGCTGAGAAGTCATCTTTTAGGGTTTTACCACTTCTCCCCCAGTAAGTTCGGAGTAGAGGCTCCCTTAGCCTCTTCAAATATTCCTTCATGCCCATTAGCTTACAGTTGGGATATGGAGAAAGATATGTTAGTTTCCATTGGGGGAGGGCTCCTCTAGACGTGCTGAAAATCTTGGTCGATTTGGATCGTAAAACACCTAATACTCCTTTCCCGGCGAAACTCTGGCTAGGACTCAAGTGATGAAGATGGGGACAATGAGAACAATGAAGGTGATGATCGGGGTCGGTCGACCGATGTCGTGGCCTCTTCTGGTGGAGATCAGAGAGTGCCCCCCAAGGGTCAGCAGCCCGACCCCGTACTCAATCCGTCTGTAGACTTGATTTTTTTTGCCTCTTTTGTATTTGTTGGTGAGTAGGCGTAATATTTTGGAGCTCTTACTTTATGTATCGTTAGTTGTATTGAACAAGGTTTTTGATTGAATGCTACTGTTGTTGCCTCGGTTGTTATGTTAATGTTTGTATCCTTTCTTTGTTCTTTATTTGTTAGTTCTTCAAATTCTTGATGATTTATTAGGTTTAGATGTTACTTTATGCTGAACGAGCAACTTTAATTGAGCGACTACCTTTTGAAGTTTACTGGAGGTCTCCCTCTTGTTGCTTCACCATGCCTGGCAAATATTCCTTTTACAGATCCTAGCAAATATATCCTTTTATAGATTTTTAATGTTGAATTCCCGCTATGTAATTTTTCACATCTCTTGACATTCGCGCCCTTTCCCCTTCGCCTGCTTTTCATATAACACTATGCCAGAAAACCCCTTTTGCAACGGTCCATTTACAGCGGTTTTCAGTTAAAAACCGCTGTAAATGGATTTATAGCGGTTATTAAAAGAAAATCGCTGCTAAGTTTATAACGGTTTTTAGCTAACAACCGCTGTAAACCCATTTAGCAGCGATTTTATTTTAACAACCGCTGTAAACCCATTTACAACGGTTTTTAACTGAAAAACATTGTAAAGTTCCTAATAAGTAATGTTGTCCTAGTTATAGATTCTCTCTCTCCCCCAACCAGCAGCCGCTACCATTAAGTGAGCTCCGAATTTTAGCATTTTTTGAGCTCGAAATAACACAAAATTCCATCAAATTTGATCAAATTTTCTATTATCTTCTCTTGTTGTCTCAACAACAAACTTCTCCTCTATCTTCTCTCAAACGAAGTGAGTAATGGAAGCGGATTGTAGCGGGTGATTGGAGAGGGTCCGGAGTGTGCAACGGCAAGCAGGACCTCGGCAGCAGCAAACGATACCGGGCAGTGGCGCGCAGCGGGCTGCGGCGAGTGTTAAGGTTAATTTATGAAATCTGTAATTGATCATTTGCTTAAATAAATTTTTGATTTGATTATGCATTAATTTTATTAATTTTAGAGCATGTAATTGATGCATTATAATGTAGTAGTATTGTCATGTATGACCAATTCACCGGAACTTGAGATAATTTAGGTCGGTACCCATTCGAGATTAATCCAATAAGGATTAATCTCGAATAGTCTCCGTTTGGGACTACTCTTTGAATACTCTGTTTTATTTAGGTTTAGTGAGCGTAACGTCGTTGATCTGGTGTATGAGAAAGATTCAGTTCAACGATTTCTCTCTTGTTCCCACGAGTACGTACACACATGCAATTGTGCGTTGACGTATGCAGGGAGCTTAGGGGAAATACTGCCGAATTTTTCTCAAACACCAGATGGACGAGTGTATGCTCGCTAATGAGACAAAGTATTCAAAGAGTGAGTTAGGATGGTTGGGCAGCCCGAAACCAAATGCGGTTATACCAGATATATGACATGTACGCATTTTTAATCTTTTCAGATGGATTCAAAAAGTTGGATGTATGACAGACGAGACACAGATGAATATATGATCGAACTTAATGAATTTTTAGAGTGTGCTAGAAAAAATCAAAGTGTAGCCGGTGAGCAACATCTTCCTTGTCCTTGCCGAAAGTGCTAGAATGTTCTGAGACAACCCACTATCAAAGTTTTAAAAGATCATTTAATTTCTAATGGATTTCAATCGGTGTACACCCGATGGGTAAGGCACGGAGAGCTCAAAGAATATATAGGGAATGTAGCTTCGGATATTGATGTACAGGAAGAATTGGGGGCTGAAAATAATATAGATTCAGGTATTGATGTACGGGAAGAATTGAGATGTAAAAATATTGAGATTGATGTACAAAATTTAGATGATGATCAGTACTATATTAATCATAATTTGGATGAAATGATGCATGATGTTGAACCTGAATTTGCTGATAATCCCGAAATGTTTGAAAATTTAGGTAAAAAAATGAGCATACCGTTATATCCCGGTATGAAACTTACAAAAACTAGCACTATTTTTAAATTGTATAACTGCAAAGCAAAGAATTGATGGAGTGATAAGAGTTTTACGTCGTTACTCGAGCTTTTGAAAGATACCCTTCCTGAAAATAATGAGATACCTGATTCGACGTACAAGGCGAAAAAATATTGTGTCCTTTGATGATGGAAACAGAGAGAATTCCCGTTTGTCCAAATGATTGTATGCTATTTCGAGGAGTGCACAAAGATTTGAAGAAATGCTTGAAATATAACACTTCAATGTATAAAAAGAAAAGCGATGAGATTGAAAGTACGAAAGATGCTAATGCAAAAGTGATTTGGTATTTACCGATACTTCCGAGGTTGCAACGTCTCTTTTCGATTTCAAAAGACGCAAAATTATTATCGTGGCATGTAGAATGCAGAAAAGAAGATGAAATGCTTAGACACCCCACTGATTCTCCCGAATGGACGAGCATTGACATAAAGCACGGTAATTTTTCCAGCGATCCGAGAAATTTGAGAATAAGATTATGTACCGACAGAATGAATCTGTACGGAAACATGAGTAGCCGTCACAGTACCTGGCCGGTGTTGCTGTGTATTTTCAACCTCCCTCCTTGGTTGTGCATGAAGAGAAGGTACATAATGATGTCGTTGATGATTTCAGGTCCTAAACAGCCGGGTAACGATATAGATGTGTTTTTGGCTCCTTTGATCGAAGAACTTAAAAGTTTGTGGGAGAAAGGAGCGAGAGTATAGGATGCATATCGGAAAGAGTTCTTCACTCTCCTTGTCATTTTTTATGCACAATTAATGATTTTCCTGCATATGGTAACTTATCGAGTTTTAAGACAAAAGGTGCTAGAGCATGTCCTATATGTCAAGAAGATACGTGCTCCATTTGGTTGAAAAAAAAATACTGTGTATTTAGGGCATCGCAAGTTTCTGTCCAGGTTGCCAAAGCGACGTCCACATCCGTATCGAAAAATGATAAAAAAAATTTAATGGAAAAATTGAAAATGATAGAGCGACTGTGCCATTGACTGGAGTGCAAATATTTGAAAAATTGAAGGATAAAAAGGTCAAATTCGGTAAAAGAAAACAAAAGAAAAGTAAAGAAGAAAAACAAAAAGAGAAGGAAGAAATCTGAAAGAAGAGATCTATTTTTTGGGATCTTGATTACTGGCGTGATTTAGACGTCAAACATTGTTTGGATGGGATACACATCATTAAGAATATATTTGAGAATTTGTATGGTACACTGTTGAACATACCAAGAAAAATAAAAGACGGTATCAAAATAAGACAAGATATGGTAGAAATAGGTATCGACCAGAGCTAGCCCCTGTAGAAGAGGATGGTAAACGGACATTTCTGTCGGTGGTATGCTATATGCTATCACAGAAAGAGAAACTCAGTTTATTGGGGTGTCTCCAATCCATTAAGGTTCTAATCGGGTATTCATCCAACATATTCTCAAAGGTGTCGATCGGAGAAATGAGATTGATTGGATTGAAATCACATGATTGTCATGTTTTGTTGACTCAGTTGCTACAAGTGGCGATTCGAGAAATTTTTCCCCAGGATGTTAGGCGCTCAATCGTCAAACTTTATTTCTTCTTCAATAAGATATGCTCGAAAGTGATAAACCCAAATGAATTAGATGCGCTTCAAAGGGATATTGTGGCGACCCTATGCGAGTTTGAGATGTTTTTTCCTCCATCATTTTTTGATATTATGGTTCATTTAACCATTCATTTGGTTAGGGAGATAAAACTATGCGGTCCGATATTTTTACACTGGATGTATCCTTTTGAGAGAGCAATGGGTCAACTAAAGGGGATGGTCCATAGCAGATCTAAGTCTGAGGGTAGTATTGTCGAAGGGAAAATAGCTGAAGAGGTAATCAAGTTCTACACTAATTATCTCAAAGGGGTTGAATCCATTGGCGTCCCCGAGTCTCGTCACGAAGGTAGACTAACAGGTGTTGGCACAATTGGAAAAGATACATTTTCGCCCGGTCAACAACGACGAGAACAAACACATCTCAAAGTATTACAGCAACTCGCTGAGGTTGGTCCTTACGTGGATATACACAAGGCCAAGTTATAAGAACAAAATCCCTTGAAGACAGAGAAATGGGTGGTCGAGGAGCACAATAGAACATTTGTAGATTGGTTCGCTAAAAAGGTCCAATCTCAGGCACCAAAAACCATCTCAAAAACCATTCATCGTTTAGCCAAAGGTCCCGAGGCTAGGGTTCAAACTTATCAAGGGTTTGACATGAATGGATTTATTTGGTACACCAAAAAACAAGATGGTAAAAGCACTGTGCAAAACAGTGGAGTGACACTGGTTGCTTTATCAGGCGATGCTAATAGCTCGGATTCGTATTATGGTTGTATTGAAGAGATATGAGAACTTGACTATTATTATTTCAAAGTACCCATATTTCTCTGTAAGTGGATTGAGTACCGACGTGGAGTAAAAAATGATGAAGACAGATTTATAACTGTGGATTTTAATCGTTTGGCTTATGAAGACGATCCTTTCATTTTGGCATAACATGCGCAACAGGTGTTTTATGTTACAGATCCAGCAAATAAAAAACTCCACGTCGTTCTTCCTGGTAAACGACACATTGTTGGGGTAGAAAATCTTGTGGACGAAGAAGACTATTTCGATGATGTGCCTCCATTTTCAACCGGAATCAACACCGAACCAGTCTAGAAATCTATAGAAAGAATATACTTACGGTCAGACCATCAAGAAGGATCGTACGTCAAAAAACAAAAAGCAAAAAAAAAGAATTAAATGTAAGTAATTAATTAGATATATTTCCGTTAATAATTTTTGTTTATATAATATTATAATATTGCTCCTTTGACAGTGAATTTTAAATAAATATTAAAATTTGAATCACTATAAATCCATAAATATAACCAGAACTATAAATCCATAAATAAATCCATAAATATTATAACATCACTTTTGCAGCGGTTTTATCATAAAAATCGCTGTTAAAATAAGTTTGTAGCGGTTGTCAGACACAACCACTGTAAACTATCGTTATAACGATTCAGTAGTTGTTATAACGGTTTGATCTCAATACTAAAAAATATTCTAAGGCAGAAACATTCTCAAAGAAACCAGAGTGTATCGTTATGCAACGATTCAGTAATCGTTACAATCATTTGTGAAACGTATAATAATTCTGTAATCGTTACAACGATTCATGAATCGTATAACGATTGGATAAATCGTTATAACATTTCAGCTCAGTTGATCTAACGGCTATAACGATTCAGGTATTGATCCAACAGCTATAACGATTCGTAAACCGTTATAACGGTTAAGACCGAAAAATAGTTTGCAGCGGTTTTAACGTAACAACCGCTGTAAATTGATTTTTATTTTGGAAACATTCTCAAAGAAACTAGTGTGTATCATTATGTAACGATTCAGTAATCGTTACAACCATTTGTGAAACGCATAACGGTTCATGAAAACGTATAACGGTTCATGAATCGTTACAACGGTTCATGAAAACGTATAATGTTTCTGTAATCGTTATAACGGTTCATGAAAATGTATAATGATTCAGTAATCGTTATAACGTTTCCGTAAACCGTTATAACGGTTCAGACGCTGTAAATTGATTTTTATTTTGGAAAAATTCTTTTCCCACGGCATCCAAACCCATTTCCTGCCTTTCCCCCCTTTCCCCCCTTTCCGACAGCAGCTCCACCCTAGCGCCACTGCTCTCCTTGCGCCTCTCCTCTCGCCTCTCCTCTCCTTGCGCCTCTCCATCCAAACCCCTTGCGCCTCTCCTCTCGCCGCAGCCTCTCCTTGCGCCTCTCCTTGGTTTTGAGGTTTTGTTTTGGAATTGAAATTGTTGAGTTTCTTTTGCTACATTAAGAAAAAAAACAACACCACCAAATACTTTAATCCTAAATATATAATGAAATAAAGAAGTAAATTGAATATAAGTGAAATAAATATTTCATATTAAGATGTTTGTTTTACTGTAGAAAGGAGAATTGAGAGTGAATGATTAGAAACGGAGGACAAACACTACGTAATCAATAAGTTGATACGTAATGTTCATATTAAGATGCTTTCAGCAAGCAGAGCAAGAAAACATTAGAAGTTGGGATTGCCTGTGATTTGTACTGATTAATATTTATTAGTTATTACTCTCACAAAAAAAATATTCCAATAAAAAGATTGCCGGAGCAAATTCCATCCACCTCAAGGGAACCTTCATTTTGTAAACAGATCATACATCACTATTTTCACTGTATATGCTTGCTTTGTGTTAAACAGATAGATCAGTGATTCTTTTTCCTGTGACACGAGCCATGTAATTTTTCTTATTTAATAAACTGATTGATACAGATAATGCTCTCTTCTGGTTCCAAATGTTGGTCGACTGTCAATCTGCAATGTCACCTCCAGAGTATTATTTACTAATTTGTGCCCCTCAAGCATGTGTTATTGCGCTGCACCTGAAATGCATTTCTCTCGTGGAATCAATTAAGGCTATTTGTTTGCTCCTTATCTGCTCCACAGTTTATTGAGTAAAATAAATGAATAGTAATTAGCAAATAGTTGCAATTGTTATCGTGCAAATCTTCACAAAATCCTCAACAACAGAAAATAGGCTTTGTGCAAAAAGAAGATGTTTGTTTGGTAGTTCAATCATAATCTGGGCTTAACAAGGTAAAGGCACCCCAAAAAGTTGCATGGACTTTATTCATGGGTTTTTCATTTAATTCTATGCTTAATTTGTTGGGCTAAGGTTTCTATTATGCATGGAACGCTTGAGAGCACGTCTTTTCGTCCACTCTTTTGTTGTTAGGTTCAGTCACCATTTGTGATTCTTCTTCATTCTAAACAGTAAGATTTTGCTGTGAGTTGTTATAAAAATAATTTATGTTATAACAAAATCATTCAACACACAATCAAGAGAGCAACACGAAAAAACTAGAAGCTATAATATCGAAGTAATTAAGTGATATTTGTATTAATTTTTTATTTTTTTATTATGATAGTTTTTGTTGGAAGATTTGGGAGATTACATTTTTCATATGCTTATAATTATTTTGGAGATGAAATTAATTACCTACGGATTTGAAAAGTAAAAAAAAATGTTACTCCAATTCTCATCAAACTAGCTAAGTCTTGCGGTACTTCATTAATTAATATTAAAAATCAATTTTCATCAAATTAGCTAAGTCTTGCGGTAATTCATTGATTAATAATTAGTCATCCTCTAAACTTGCAAGGCATTCTGTTAATTATATCGTCAGTAATGTCCAGCATTCCATTAACTACTGTATCGATTCTCGCACCCTTCGGATTTTTTGACAAATCTAGATGTAACGTGAGATAGTAAGAACTTACCCCAAATATAATTTTTGTCATATATATTAATATCTTAACTAATTACGATTATTATTTTTCCCTGCCGCACCTTTTTTCTAATTTTTTGGTTATATGTAAGAACCGATACCAAATATGTTTCTTCAACATGAAAAAAATAATGTGTAGCAATTATATGAACCTATAAATCTTTGTTAATATCTGGATTGTTATCTCGTGATCCATATTAGCTGTTACATAAGAACTATGGTATGCTAGCTGCTATAGTTTTTGAATGACCCGATTTGAGTTGGTTCAGATTTTAGATATAGAAAAGAAGTTTTTTGGTCCACAATCTATGATGCAAAAAAAATATGATACCCTGTTGTCATAGAAAAAACAGGGCAATTCTCTCGAATGACTCTGGTTAGTGAATTGATAAATATATTTGGCACGTGAGCACATATGTGTAATCATGTCTATGTTTATACGTGACAGTATCATGTTGTTAAACGTATATATTTACTCTTTGAATAATTTTAACATAGTTAAACATACACGTGTTATACGTATAAATATGCATCTAGCACTTTATGATTTTTTTATTCTTTTTGAAATTTATCTTATTATTCTATGTACTTTATAGTTTTTTTATTTTTTGAATTTATATATACTACACAAGTGTCGCCACATAACAAATACGTGTAAACACAAACACCTCTTGCACGACGTGTTAGATATGTCAGGTATTTTAAACATATTTGTTTTGATTTTTAAGAATTTAACACATTAATATATATATATATATATATATATATATAGAGAGAGAGAGAGAGAGAGAGAGAGAGAGGTTGACTAAAATGCAACGCGTTGCACGGATGTACCCGTGCAACGCGTTAAAATATTGAAATTTAAGTTAAAAATGACCGATCCAAACTGTTCAATTTATTCTTCATATTAAATTCTTATAGAAAATCAAATTTTACATTTTTTGAAAATTTTTTGCTATTTTTCTGGGTAAGAAGAAAATCATCACTATTGGACGATCCAAATTCCTTAAATCAAGCAACTTTCTTCTTACCCAAAAAAATAGCAAAAAATTTTCAAAAAATGTAAAATTTGATTTTCTATAAGAATTTAATATGAAAAATAAATTGAACGGTTTGGATCGGTCATTTTTAACTTAAATTTCAATATTTTAACGCGTTGCACGGGTACATCCGTGCAACGCGTTGCATTTTAGTCAACCTATATATATATATATATATATATATATATATATATATATATGTACATCCGTGCAACGCGTTGCATTTTAGTCAATCTCTCTCTCTCTCTCTCTCTCTCTATATATATATATATATACTAGCTATATACCCGCGCGTTGCAGCATAATTTTTTATTTAAAAATTAAAATATTATAAGATAAAAAAATTCACATTTATCTAATATTAAATTATAAATTCACCAAATTATAGAGAAAACCTATAATAAAGATTTTAATCTTGGATGAGATTTTTGCACAATATGAGTTAATGATTCATGATTTTTATGATAAGAAAAGTAAATTATTCTAACATATATTATCACCAGGGAAATAAATGGAGAGAAAGAGGGGATCAATGGACGCGATCATATACGTTCGATCAACCAATAATAAATATTATCCGTCTAATTGAGGGATAAAATGGGTACAATAAAAAATTATCATGACAAAAAATGGACCCTTCAATTCTTAGATGCTTTATATAATATATATATATATATATATATATAGTCCGACTACGGTGCTTTGCAAAGCACAAAAGCGTTGTGTGCTTTGCGCTCTATTCTCCATTTCAAGTCAGAAATGATCAATCCGAACGTTCAATTTAATCTTCATATAAAAATCTATTAGAAAACTAAATTTTATATTTTTTAGAATTTTTTTGCTATTTTTTCTGATGAGGAGAAAATGACTCGATCTGAGAATTCTGGTTCATCCAAAAATGAAGGTTTTCCCCCTATCGAAAAAAATAGCAAATAAATTTCAAAAAAATATAAAATTTGATTCACTAATAGATTTTGATATAGAGATTAGATTGAGTGATTTGGATCAATCATTTCTGACTTGAAATGGAAAATAGAGCGCGAAGCACACAACGCTCTTGTGGTTTACAAAGCACCGTAGCCTAATTCTATATATATATATATATATATGGAATTAGGCTACGGTGCTTTGCAAAGCACAAGTGCGTTGTGTGCTTTGCGCTCTATTATTAATTTCAATTAAAAATGATCGATCCAAACCGCTCAATCTAATCTCCATATTAAAATCTATTAGTGAACCAAATTTTATATTTTTTTGGAATCCATTTGCTATTTTTTTGGATAGGGAAAAAACCGTCATTTTTGGATGATCCAGAATTCTCAGATCAAGTCATTTTCTCCTCATCAGAAAAAATAACAAAAAATTCTAAAAAATATAAGATTTGGTTTACTAATAGATTTTGATATGAAGATTAGATTGAACGGTTCGGATCGATTATTTCTAACTTGAAATTAAAAATAGATCACAAAGCACACAACGCCTCTGTGCTTTGCAAAGCACCATAGTCGGACTATATATATATATATGCTGTTTTTAACTCTCTCTCTCTCTCTCTCTCAAAAATATCTTAATTTTTTATTCATAAAATAAGAGAACTGTCAGTTTTATAATTTTAATAATAATTTAATCTTTAAGTTGCTCTAAAAGGTTCTGGCTGATTACTATTAATAACTTACTGACAATGAACACTTGGAGAGTTGCCAGAGGAACTATTAACTTAGGGTTCGTTTGACAAATCAAGTAATAATTTTGGAAGAGTGATAATTTTAGAAGAGTGATAGAATAGTATATTTTTGGAAGGGTGGTAGAAGAGTGATATTCTTGACTATTGGAAAGAGGAAAAATATCGTTTAGTAGTTGTTAATCAGAATAGTTAAAATATGAATAATTATGATATTAACAATGATGATGATGATAGTAAAATAATAATAATAGTAATAATAATAATAATAATGATAATATAATAATAATAAAATAATGATCATAATTCATAATCATAATCATAATAAATAATAATATTCATAGTTGTAATCATAACAATATAATAGAAATATTAACATAATCATAATATAATAATATAATAATAAAAAAATATAATTATAATCATAATTATAATATTATAATAATAAATAATCATAATTCTAATAATATAATAAAAATATAATCATAATATAATAATACAATACAACATAATCAAATAATAATAAAATAATAATCATATTCATGATAATAATAATCATAGTCGTGATAATAATATCACAAAAAAATATTATCATAATAATATAATTATAATATAATTGTAGCCATAATCATAATATAATAATTATATTATCATAATAATATAATTATAATATAATCATAGCCATAATCATAATATAATAGTATATTATAATATAATATAATAATAAAAACTTAATAATAATAAGTAATAATAATCATAGTCATAATCATAATAATATAATAATATAATATAATAATATAATAATAATAAATAATCATAATCATAATAATAATATAATCATATTTATAATCATAATATAATAATATAATACTGAAATTATAATTATTATAATATAATAATAATACTAAAAGTAATGTTAATATTATAATAACAATAATTATTATAATATAATATTAATATTAATATTAATATAATAATAAATCATAATAATAATAATATAATAAAAAATCATAATCATAATTATAATCATAATATAATAATATAATACAACATAATCAAATAATAATTGCTATTCCGACGAGAGCTAATCTGATATACCACGTATAAATTGATATACCGGATTAGCACTATCGTGCATTCTTCTACTTAGTCTAAAATTCGTTTGGCAAATTAATTCGTCGGAATAGCTATTCTATTCTAACTTTTTATTATTTCGCCAAATGCCAAACAAACCCTTACAGAAGTATCCACAGTCAAAACAAGCAACAGGTGTCAAAATAACAATGGAGTCTTTGCATTTCGTTTTGATAGGATTTGCAATCTATATATCTGCTCATAGTCGTCTTAAATGTCCATCCCTCATGATATCCTAGTAGATCTTTGGATGCGATTTAAACACATGATAGAGCCATAAATCAACCTCATGTCCTTTTTGATGAAGCATGTCATGTTAGCCCTTCTCTAGTGGATATACATTCACTCTTTTTTTTTAATCTTGTTTGTTCGTGTCTTTTTCTTTTTTACTATAAAAAAGAATTATAAGTCCACGCCATATTATACTCACTACTGTTCAGAAATAAAGTTTCTAAGATATTAATTATTCTACAATTTACCACCGGAAGTACTGCTAAACGGGTTCAACTTTTATGCCTTCTTTGCAATTATCTTTTTATTAATTATTTTCTTTTTACAAGTGAATGGTCGCGCTTGGTCCTTCTTTCTTATTTAAAATATATATAAACCGCTGCACATTCAAACAAATAACTTTTGGCATTGTATTTTCCCTTTTCATTCCTTCTGACGACTCTTCCCCTCTTTTGTTTCTTGTGCCCCTTCGTTTCCAGTTATATTACTTTAATCATATTCGAGTAAGATTGTTTTTACTGATTTTGTTTTTGTGCGTAATGCAATCTTATTTCTTCTCTTTTTAAGTTGCCATTATGATGTATCGATTTCAATTTCTGACTAGAGAGGGACAATTTCTTTGGCATTTATGAATTATTTCTTTATCGTGATGGAAGATATGTTTATACGTCAAGAATTTAATCCTCTTTTGCACTTCAGAACACGTTTTTTTTTTTAAGATTTGTCTCTTTTTATCTTTTTTTTTTCTAATTTCTTTAGTATTATTATTTTGAAATAGAATGGAAGACAAGTTTATTTCCTGGAATTTGCTTGTCTATCAAATGCGTTATTATTATTATTTTTTTATTAAATTATCTTGTTTCTATAATATTTCTTGAATATTTTCTATCCGCTTTTCTTATGGACATTGCACTTTTCGAAGTGTTTGATTAAAAAGAAACTAATAACCAAAGTTTGGTAATCGCAAGTGCTCATTTAAAATGCCTTGAATGAAAGCTAATTAAAGAAAAAAATGTCTAATTGTAATTGTAAATTAAAGCATTAGACCTTTAGGAGTCCAAAATAAGCATCAAATGTAACCCGCATAACCACATGAATTTTACTCATGGTTTCATTAATTTCACTTAAAACATAATCACTGGAATCTTATGAGCATTGACATACGTGAGAACCTCAATTCTCTACTCACTCCCCACGGTGGTACCGAAATAATTACTTGCATGTACAAAAAAAAATCCTTCTATGAGTAAAAACATAAATACCTGATATATGAAACATAAACACCAAAAATGTGTAGAGATCGTGGATATTTGGAGAGCACCATTTCACGTCGGGGGTTTTTGAGGGGGTTATATTTAGGAGACCGCCACTACAAGATAAATGGATTTAGACAACACTCAGTTAATAATGATTATAGGAAAATCCTTCGTGTTAAAAGAGGTCAGTCACATAAATATAATAAATATGAATATAATTTATAATGATTTTCTATAAAAAAAATGTTATTAAGATAACCCTTAAAAACTATTTACACTTTTAGGAAAGATTTAATAACGGTTACCATAAAAAAATAATATATGAATATCTTTAGCAACAGTTATTAAGAAAAAATCATTGTTGAATATTGATTTAACAGTTATCTTACTATCTTAAAAAGCATCTAAAGACTGAATTAGTCCAGTTGTTTTGTCTAAATGTTTTGAATTTTTTAAGATGTGAATTTCCAAAATTACCCTTCTATTTAAAAAAATAGCGTTTCGATTAAAATTTTCGGAGATCACACGGTTGAGATTAGTTTTGACAGCGATGTTGTCTTCTCCAGTCTGAAAAGACTTTTCGCTGATTTCACTGTCCTAAAAAAATGTTGCTCGTGTTTTTCAAAAGTTCACTCGCGTATCTACAAAACCTCTATTTCTCTCTCACTTGCCCCTCCTCTAGGCCCTAATCTGGCCCCTCCACGAAAACCACACTCTCTCTCTCTCATCAGACCTCGCCCCTGCGCCAGTGACGAATAGGATTAGGCGAGCTTCTCTCTCTCTCTCTCGGTTTGAGGCAATGTCAACACACACGAGCGAGCATCACCATGACACGACGATCCTGAAGGAGATAGCGGTGGATTAGTGAACGGAGGTGTGCCAGGGGCGATTACTGACCGGAGGTGTGCCAAGTGGAGGTCCCTCCACCGCTTCCAATACGGGACCTTTGGTGACCACAATAAGTGCCTTGCTGGTTATACCAGTGGGCTGAATTTCAATATTTACCCCTTCTCTAGAGATAATTATAATTATCTCTTCTATATTGTTTGAAGTTAGTTCAAAATGCGTGTCATGCCATTTATGGTCGTTTCTCTTTCCACGATCGGCTTTATTGTAATCAATGGCGAATGGTTGAATGCTTCACTTCATGTCTTCATCAAAAAAAGAAGCGCCAATTTGTTTTGGTTTAAATTTCAGGATCCGTGAAGAACTTTAAATTGAGGAATTTATAAATCTTTTATTTTTTTTTCTTAGTATGGTCAAACCAATTAAAATGGGATCAATACTCCAAATTAACCAATTGACTATCTTAACACATAAAAGAACTCAAAATCCAGGAAAAACAATTAAGAATCTTATTTACCGTACTTATAGAGTAGCATGGAGTAGAGATGATTCGCCTTTGATATCAAATGCAGTACCTTCTTGATTTTAAGATAATTTGTTCTAATATACAAGCATGTGCAGTTGGAGCTTGCGGTTATGTTTTGCTATCATCTTTCCTAATAAGAGAAAATATATTTTCCTTGGTACTATTCTTATAACCTTAACTTAAGCATAATTTGAATAAATTTTCAGATAATGCTTAATTTCTTAATGATTTTTCCCTCGGCAATAGTGAAATGTGTCTTATTCCCTTGTAAAGCTTGGGAAATATCACTGGATTCCTTAAAAAAAATGCCTAAATCACTGTGCTTCATCACTTTTCTCTCTGCAAATCAGGGGGACGGGAGGATTAGATTAAAACTTTTTGGAAGAAAGAGAGTATAAATAATGACCAGCTACCGTGTAGTGATACTTTGTGGCTTCATTTTCTCTATAATTGCTTACTTTATGCTTTAATGGTATAATTATTATATCTTAGAAGTTTCAAAAATTAGTACCAAATATGGTAGCAAGTATTGTAACAATTAGACCAAATATGTCTTTGTACATTTTTATTTTTATTTTCACTCTATGTTTTTACTCTTAGGCAAATATCAGGATTAGTAGCTACTGCGATCTTAATTTTTTGGGTGGTTTCTCAAAAGTATGATTTATGAACATGTAACCATAAATGACATTAAACAAAAAAGGACATTAAATCAGACATATCTCAAATATTATAGATGCTGGAAGCGAGCCTGAATGGAACAATTTTTTTTTACTTTTTACCATCTCTGATGATGCATCAGAGCTCTTTATTAAACTAATCGACACATACCACTTCAAGGCAGATGACTACCTCAGGTAAGCAAGGTGAGTTGTGATTGTCAATTAGCTTAGTGTCCCTTTTTCCTTGTTCTTGTCAATAGCCACTTGCCACTTGCCACATACAATTGACTTATCAGTATGATTCTCGGAGGTATTTTTATTTTTTACATAATTCAGAATTTCACTGGGGCAGTGCTTCAGGAAGGCAACAACCCTCCAATGTAAAGATGGTGACAAAAGAGGAATACTGTGGAGAAAAATAAAAGTTGACTTTCACTCTGTAAGTGATCTCTCACATTTTAAACCCTACATCAGTATACATGAGAGAATATAGGATTTATTGGTATATAAGATACTTTATAATAGTTAAATGGTACCTATTTTCTATCACTTCATATAGATAAGCCGTGACATGGAGCAGGAACAATTTGGTGGATGGAAACAGTCTTAACTTGGATTGATTTTTTTATTGTACTGGAAAGCTTCAGTAGAGTTGCTTTTGCCACCATGAAATATAGTATTTTTTTATTTTAGGGAAATGTTATAAAGCGGCACTTATTCAAAATTTGATTGGTATTTTTTCAGAATTTGATTGATGATTTGGTTGATAATATATTGCATGAATTAATATTTATACATTTTGTTGATAATATAAAACTTACTAACATTTTATTTCAGCAAGTATTGAATTGGAACTTTAATTTGATTTTAGTATTGACATTGGTATCGTCAGGTATTAATATTTTTTGTCAACTTGTCAATAACATTAAATAAAACTTCATTAATTTCTTCATTAATAAATAATGGTTATTGTTAAAAAAAAGTACTGTAAATTTATGGGCCCGCGCGTAAGAGCGGGTACTTTTGCTAGTTACTTAAAAATCATTGCTAAACCTTTTTTTTTTGCAGTGATATACTCTAATTTTGATATCTTCTTATAGTCTCATCTTTCTTTTTAGAGGCACCGCTGCCTTCAAAATATTTATTAAGTATAAGCTCTAGCTCCTTCTTGCTTTGATGGTAGCTCGATCTCCACCTTTCATGTTCTTTGGTCTTTCTGTTTATTGGTCTACTATTTGCTGCTCGATCTTGCTGGTGCTCTTTTCTATCTCCTCCACCTCTTCTCAATTTTCAGATTAATTTCAAGTTGTTAATTCATCTAGATCTCTTTGTTTATTAATTTTATTTCATGTTATGGTGATGTCTAAATTTAAAATAGATAGTTTGTGTTGATCAATTCTATGATGGTCTAATTTAATGTTTGTGTTGATGAATATGCTTATGTGCATGTAATATATGTTATTAATTAGTCAATAATGTGCATTATTTGCATAAATTTGATTATATGTATATATATATATATCAATTATATATATATATTTATATATAATTGATAATATTGTCATATAGGTCTAATTTATCAAAATTTAAAATAAATTAGGTCAATATCTATTCAAGATTAATCTAATATGGATTAATCTCGAATAGTCTCTATTGAGGTTGCTCTTTGAATATTTTATCTCATTAAGAATTAGTAAAGATAGACTAGTTGCAACCAAGTATTTGAGAATAATCTAATATATTATTTCTCTTTTTGTTTTTACGAGTATGTATCTGCATGTAAATGTACATTGATGTATCTGAAGAGCTAAGGGGAAATGCTGCCGAAATTTTCTCAAATATTAGATTACAACTAGCCTATCTTCACTAATGAGGTAAAAATATTCAAAGTGTAAGTTAGGATTGTTGACCGGCCTAAAAACTAAAAACTAAACCCTAAACTCCAAACCCAAATATCTCGCTAAGTTGGGGGGGTCTCCTTATGTGGCATTCATATCTTGTGCATCATAGTCAGAATGTATTTTTTTAATAATTATATTTTAAATTAATAACTTCATATTAGGGTTTAATTAGTTTATTACTAATGATCTTTAAATGCAGTCTATCACACAAAAAAAATCATCATCAAGAGAAAACAAGTTAGTGATAAAGTGATAAAAATGGCAAGTACGTCGTTAGGTTATCCGGTTGAGCCACTTTGCGATGATATCACTATGGCTAGCCTTGATGAGGATGGGTACTATCTTTATCAAATGTTGATGGCCCAACCGGTAACGAGTCCCTTAAATTCAACTTCAACGATGAAATATTCAAGTTTGATGGGGCTATTCATGTGTATGTGACCGATGTGATCGAGCTAATGAATGGAACTTGGCTCAACGTCTCAATTATTCATATTTTTTACATTTAAAAGCGGTGTGTGATGTATGAAGTCACTAGCTGATGCTTTTTGGATCCATACAAATGCTCGGAGATCGTGATTAAGAACAAATTCTTGACAGCTATAATATTCTTGAGCGATAGGTTCAAGATTGCTGGAAATCTTCCTTTTATGTTCTTGTCGTACCATAAAGGGTTAGTATTATTTTTAAGAATTACTTTATTTTTAATCTTTATAATAATAAACTAATTAATAATAGTCTTGTAAGCAACATTGACTTTTTCTCATTGTCGACTTGTCGGAGAGTACTGTTTATATCTTTGATCCTCTGAATAACTTAACGAGGTTGTTGGCCATCCAGAATGTAATAAATATGTAAGTTCATTTATTTATTATAATTCACAAACAATAGATTATATATTAATTTTATACTTATTTTATAGAGTTTTACGTATTACTAGATTGCTGTGCAAAAATAAATAAATAAATAAGAAGTAAGTTATGTTCAAATATACGGTTAAGGTACATAATTTACTCATATTGAAATTTAAATTATTAAATATTTTACAGTTTGTGCTATTATTATGTATAATTTTAGGGTCCAACACAATCTGGTAGCTCAGGCTATGCATATTATTTCATGAGATTAATTCATGATATTATTGTGAATTATCATGAGAAAAAAGTATTGCCTGAGGTACATATGAAAAAATAACTTATAGTACTATTTTACTATATTATTTTATCTTACATATTTCTCAACAAAAAATTAAAAAATAAATTATTTTTCATGTATAGGTTATCCCGATAGGTCCGAACATATAATACCATTCGAGTGCCATTGAGGAGGTTAAAAATGGTAATTCAATTTTTAAAGGAAAAAAATTGATGCGATGTGGTTGTATCTATTGTGAAATAATTAATTATTTTCTGTGCTAGCCCATTGTTGCTAATAATAGTAGGATTCATATATATATATATATATATATATATATATATGAATCCTATTATTATTAGCAACAATGGGCTAGCACAGAAAATAAAGCAATTTTAAGATACAACAATGATTTTTAAAAATAACCATAGCATAATATAAAAAAAAACATGATTTTACAATGATTTTTCATTGAAAACTGTTATTAAAAAAAGACTCAACAACGGTTCTATCTTAAAAATTATTTTTAATGAGGTCTTTAACAAGGATTTTCAATAAAGAATTATTGTTGAATATACCTTTAATAATGATTTTTTAATAACCGTTATTAAAGTCATATTTAACAATGGTTTCTAATGAAATAATTATTCAAAACTGCTCCTTCGTTCCCAAACCTTACTGCTTTAACAACGATTATTTAATACTTTTTTTCTAACATCCCCTTCAACAACGGTTGGGAACCCTTGTTAAATGCCATTAAAAACTATTATTAGTTTCAAATTGTGTGGTAGTGTGCTATCTGCTCTTCATGAATTGAATTTTTTTTTAAAAACAAATTCCATTCATGAATTAATACAAACTCAATTTTATCATGAATTAAAATTTAATCTTATGGTTTCATCACTTAATAGACCTACAACGACCAACATATCAATTTATTTCAAATATTAACACGATCATTCATCCGAATTTAAAACATGCGGCTTTTCATTCCAAGAGCATCATCTTTGCAAGGTTCACTCCATCGCGATAGTGTTGTAAACAAAAGTTATCACGCTATAATATAGTTTTTTCTAATTTAAAAATTATAATATATATTTCTAATTTTTATATAAACTGGAGTTTCATATAGTAACTAAGTAGCACCAAATTGATGGAGTTAGAAATATATAATTAATCAGTACAAACTCAAAATTGTTATTCAAAATATCATTAATATCATTAATATCATAAAAGATAAATAACTTTACTATCAAAATAATCTAAATAAGCATAAATCATATCAATGTTTTAATCAAAATAATCACAACACTATAACTACATAAATTTGGATCTCTCAAGATGTACAAAATTAATTTTAAATAAAAATAATAAATTATTTTGAACAACGTGTTATTTTTGCTGTTGCGCGTTGTGTGCTATTGCAGTAGCTATTATCGCTATAATGGTGACATCTTGACATAGTGCAATATTGGTCCATATCATAGCTTTTGAGGTTAAGAAAAGCTACAACACGCTATTTAGAACCTTGATATTTATCAATAAATTAAAGGCCAATCAATTTCCAAAAAAAAAACACAATTCAAATTTGGAAACATTAATTACTTGAGCATTAGTAACTTAATTCTTATCCGACTTCTAACGATGAAGAAAAAATTTCTCATTCTTTCATCAGTAATCAAGGCACAAGATATATATATAATATTCAAAATCAAAATTTTAATTTAGTGACTAGATTTAAAAGAAAAAAGTAAATTTAATGAGTACATGACTTAAAAACTTCTTCATATCCCTAATTTTATTCATTTATTAATTGTCATCTCGGAATGTAAAGAGCACAATTGGTACGTATTAAAACACAAAGTTTGGCGCTTTCCGCTTTGGCCATAATTTTTCGTTACGAACTTTGTGCTATATAATAAAACCCTGATTTTTGTTATTGTACACAATTAATGTTAGGAATAATAACTAAATGAAAACCACAATGTAAAATAACTTATGTGGTATCTAGTACTAACCGGAAAATGTTTTTACCCCATGCTATTTTTCTTTTAAATTATATATATATAGAGAGTAAATATACCGTAAGATTAACTCAAAAAGTATATCAAATTATTTCTAAATTTTAATTTATTATGTTTATTAAATTATTTATATGAAAATCTTATGGGATGTAAAAATTTAGAGTGTTTTGAGATGTTTAAGTCATGGTTTTTAATTTTTAAAAATTAGCTCTAAAAAAATAATATATTCAATACTTGAACATCATTTTAAAAAATAAAAAATGATAACTTAAAAAACTCAAAACATTCTAAATTTTTACATCTCATAAGATTTTCATATAAAATTTTTAATGAGGATGATAAATTAAAATTTAAAAATAGTTTGATGTACTTTTTGAGTTAAGTTCACAAAAAAAAATTTGTGAGCTTAAGTTCATGATATTTTTCCATATATATATATATATATATATATATATATATATATATATATAGAGTGAGGCTATGGTGCTTCGCGAAGCACAAAACCTTCCGTGCTTCGCGTCCGTATCTCGAATTTGAAAGTTCATACGCTCGATCCAAACCGTTGAACATGATCTTCATATTGAAATATCTTTGGAGATCAAATTTTATATTTTTTTGAATTTTTTTGCTATTTTTTAAATGAGTGTAAAATTTGCTGATCTAACGATTTCTGCACCATCCAAAACTAGTGATTTTGTACCCATCTAAAAAATAGCAAAAAATTCAAAAAATATAAATTTTGATCTCCAAAGATAGTTCAATATGAAGATCATGTTCAACGGTTTGGATCGGGCGTATGAATTTTCAAATTCGAGATACGGACGCGAAGCACGGGAGGTTTTGTGCTTCGCGAAGCACCATAGCCTCACTCTATATATATATATATATATATATATATATATATATATATATATATATATATATATATATATCGTCGTTACTGTTGTGACATCAGCTCGAATATGATTTTGAAATTTTAGTAACGAAAATTATACACGCTGTTTGCTTTGGAAAAGTTCCTTGAGTGTACGTATGATAGATTAAAGCATATTAAGCAACAGTACTATAGGATACATTTTAGGTTCCATTTTTTCTTTTTTCTTGAAATAAAAATTTCCGTCAACTCCAGTGTCTGTTTCTTTTCAAATTCAAAGATTGAATACATTATCGACAATTGTACGCTTTTATGAAAATTGAACCCGCGTCTCTCTATAAACTATCAGTGTCCCTTATCATCCGAATTAATAATATATGTGCATGTGTGTATGTAAGTTTATTATCATTCTTTTAAAATTATCATTTTTTCAAAAATATTTCTTAATTTGCCAAACGAACCGATGTATACAATTAGACATAGTCTATAAATGCTCAGTTCTTAAATCCGGTCCGACCGGCTCTTCGAAAAACTTAGCCCTCATAAATTGGCTTTTTCTAATAATAAGGATCAGACTTCTTAAGAACCGAACTCAATTTTTATAAAATAAGCTCTTCTAATCCGAACCCTTTTTAATATTTTATATTATATATTAATTACACTTAAAAAATAAAACTAAAACAGAAAATTTTAAAATAAAATAGAAAAATATAATTTAATATTTTTATATAAATATAAATTAATATTAAAAAATATAGATCAAGCTCTTATTCAGCTTTTAAAGTCTAGAGAGTTTGACTAAAGCCGGACTTATTTCTTAAAAATCAAGCTATTTAAATTTAATTCTCTAAAAAATTTTAGAAAATTTAGTCTTTATCTAACCCTTTCGTAAGCTCACTAGGTACGGTCCTTAGGGACGATACATACTAATACAATGCAAACTATATATTCATTTGGGCATCTTTTTTCAAATATATTTATAAATTTGACGAACTGTATATTTCATACAATATTGATCTAATGAAATCAACACACCGTTATACTTATTCGAAAAATTATAAATGTTTTAACATGTTATTTAAATTGTATATTAATTAAATAACAAATTGTTTAATTATAGTTGTATTAGTTATGTCTGACTCAGGAAATTCCATGTTTGGATACAAGACGATCGACCCAAAATTTCTTGTTTGCAAAACGTAAAACTGCAACCTTATGGAGAAGTGGACAATGAATGTAGCAAAAGATATTAAACAAAAAGTATCTCTAAAGCTATGTGAAAAACCAACCAAACAGTATATATATATATATATATAACGGGCAAACACACATCATCAAGATGCATGTGAATAATTAAGTTTTAGTAGTAAAAGCATCTGCATCTCATTGTCAAATTGATTGTCAAATTTCATTTGATAATTGTTATTTGAATTTCAGAGATGCAGAGAATAGACAAAATAAGACAATTATCTAAATTTAGCCGTTTATTTGATAAGTCACATTAGCAAATATGCAGAAAATTAATTATGAAAATGTCATTTTAATAATTTCATTATATTTAGGGTGTTACTTTTAAAATGATTAAGAATTTGATGATATGATGCTCTTAGAACCAAAACATGTAAAAGTATATATAATTCCTATTTCCCATTGCTATCCGGAGTGGGGACCACAATAACATATCGGTATCTGTTCGCTCAATAGAAAGTTGCATATATACCAATTGTCAATTTGTCATGGTACATGATACTTGACTAATTCTTTCTTTCCTCAATTCAGATATGTACAGATACGAAAATATGATGTCAACAAAAAAACTAATTGACCATGTTTAAGGTCAAGTTATTAGATCTTAAATTAACAAACGATAGTACTCAGGTTAGCTGACGCATGCCATCATGGATCTGCAACTGAACTGGTGCCAGTTCCCTCGGTCGAGAGGCGGCAGCGGCAGGTAGGACATGAGCAGTGGGACAGCAGCCATGTGTCTATGCAGGGCACATGAAATCTATGACTGCATGCAGGTAAAACACGAATTCTTTCACCGTCCGTAAAATCTGACAAGCAGATGGCGCAGCCAGACGCCGGACATGTGGGTCCCACAATAGTTACCGGTAGAGCCACCAAGTCTTCTCGCTTGAGGCCAGCATGGGCCCTGCGTTGTGCAGCCCATGCAACAGGCTCTGTGAATGCCCGGCGGGTGCACCGTACAATGCATTGTAGCATGGAGTTCAGGCCTAGTGCACACACAAGAGCACATATCATGGCAGCAAGGATGACAACCACATCGTAATCAAGAGGGGATGAGGTGGCAGCAGCAGTGTGTTCCAGCACGGGGTTGGTGGAATTGGTGTTTTGTGGAAGAGAGTGGTTGTTATCTTGGCAATTTAGCACGGAGTTGAGACCCATTTTCTTTAGAGAGGGGGAGAGAAAGTGATAGTGAGTCTGAGGTTATCCAATGGGCTTGAAGCAAGGGGGAACAAGTATAATAGGAATAATTGTGTTATAACGGATCAGGTTTGATTAATTTGGTATCGGAATTAGTGTGACTTCAGTAATTAATTTAAATGAAAGTCAGCCAGTAAGACAGTCCAAGTGGTATTATGGAGATCAATTACAATTAGATATATGGTTTGAAATTAATTTTCTCTGATAAAGCTTGATTGCAATTGATCAAGACCAGCAAATGTAGCAAGGTGCGTGCTGGCACAGCATCGCTGTACCAAAAAAGACTGAAATAGATAAGTGAAATGTCTGTGGATTGTGATTTATGAGCAAAGTGCTACCTCAACACTTGCAGTGAGAAAATCTACCAAAGAAAAAAAGAAAAAAGAAAATTGGAAAACACTAAGGGTCTTTTCAGTTAGTGATGGCTTCACGCATTTAGTGACTAATACTCCAACACGCCTAGAAAGTGGCAACCTTGCTACATGTAAAGATAGAAGCCTGACACCACCATCAAAATCATGAATAGACCATACAAATCATTTTGGTCATTAGCATTAGATCATGTCTGTCTTTGGAACATCCAGCGGGCACTCCACCTTGGTGAAAAAAGATTCATGACAGGATACAACAAAATGAGCAATGTATTAGTTAGAAAAGAACGTTAATTGATAAGTCCCATTTTATCAGGAAGGCATCAGACAACTGATACAACTTGGCAGGAAAAATGGATATATTCTCACTCTTTGATGGTGCACAAAAGTTGGAACCAATCCTACCAGTATAATGAATAGCAAAAATTGGGGAAAGAAAGCAATATTCAAATGAATAGCTGGGTTTTGTCCTGATATATCACTACCAGAAAAAAAATCTTTAAAACCGCATATTTAACACCAGTAAAATAAAAAATTAATTCTAAAAGAGTTAAAGGACTGTAATTTAAGTGAAATATTTTAGAGCCATTTTTTATAAAAAAAAATAGATCCTAATAGTAATAATATCGCTGATAGATCCTTTATTTTAGCATCAGATTTTTAAAAATCAGCTCTAACCAAACTATTTTAGCACTGATTTTTTATAAAAACTGACTCTAACCAAATTATTTTATCATCATTTTTTATAAAACCGACTCTAACCAAATTATTTGAGCACCGGCTTTTATAAAACCGACTCCATCCATAGCACAAAAACAGATATAAATATTTTAATAACCGAATATAAAATACTTTAGAGTCGATTTTTAATAATTCTAAATCATTTTAATTATAACGGATTCTAATTCATATTAATTAAAATCGATTTCTAATGTATATATTAATTAAAATTGGTTTTTTTATCAAAAATGGCTCTAATTCATAAAAATGAATTAGAACTTTTGATAGGAAACTTCGATTGAGACGTTTTATGCGATCATACGCCGTTACCGCCATTTTCAGGGACAAAAAACCTCATTTTCAAGCTCAAAAGAGGATTTGAAATTCATTTGAAGTTTTAGTTATGTTTTTTTTAGATATTGTATAGATAGGAAATTGTATATATATAGAAAATTTGTTAGATTTTTGTAGTACTTAAATTATATATAATTATTTTGTTAATGAAACATATTTTATTAGTTAATAGAGATGATTGAAACTATTTAATCAAAATTTAGAAAAGCGGATTAAAAAAATAAAATAACAAATCAGAAATATTGATTTCTGTTGTAAATGAATATTTGATTTAGCATTGTTTTCTTGTTATTTGAATTAAAGCCGGTTTTCTTCGAAAATTGATTCTAAATCTTTAAATTCAATTAAAACCGATTTTGAAAAAATAAGCTTCTAATTGGAGAATTGAATTAAATCTGATTTTTAATAAAAAAAACTCCTAAACTCTAACCTCTAGAGCTAGTTTTTGGCTCATAACCAGTTCTAAAGGAATCCCTTTATGAGCCAAAAACCGGATCTAAATGTTAGAGTTTAGAAACAATTATTCAAATAACTGACTTTAAATATCTTATCTAGCACCTCCTTTTAGCGCTGGTTTTTAAAACATTTAACACCGCATAGCTTTACAACCGATTGTATTATTGGTGCTAAATCTTTTATGTAATCAGTTCTAAAATATTTTTTTGTGGTAGTATCGTCATCCTAAATTTTGGAAGGTGTTTTTTTGTCAATTGTCAAAACCTGAAAAGGATTATACTAATACTATTAGCTTCAAGTAAATTTTGTTAGAGGAATAGATGAGATGAGGTTCGATAAGCACTTTGAACAAATACTTATGGTTTAAATTTTAAAATTTCACATTCAAAATTTTAATTAAAATAACTTAAAAAATTCTTCATATCATAATTTCATAAATTATCAATTTTTATTATATTTGAAAATAATGATTTTTAAAAGATGATAACATTTTGAACTTCAATAATTAATATTTTTATTTATTTTTAGAGTTATTGTTAAAAATCATTAAATATAGTAAAATCACTGTAAACATGATGAAAAATTGATAATCTATAAAAATATGATATGAATAATCTTTTAAACTATTTAAATCGAAATTTCATGCACATGATTTTGAAATTTAAGTATAAACATTTCAGCTTGATGTTTTTATGAAATTATCGTAGTCAGTCTCTTGCAGTTACGGTGAGTCGCCACTTATTTTGCTTTAGTATTTTACACCGTCCGATCTCTGTTAAGATCCATCCGGATCAAATCTCCATCTCAGAGACAAATTAACTCAGACGCTGCCCTCCAGTCCGGCTCAAAGAAGCGGTT
>CAXKVV010001796.1:0-28065 GCA_964058805.1 Schoenoplectus triqueter
AAACATGTATAAGGTTGCTAATCATAACGCATACATAACATAAATAGAAAAGATATTGAGTATTCTAATTTGTAAATCATGTGCATAAATGGAAATAATAGTATAGATAGGAAAAAAATGGAGAGAAATAGGGAATTAATGGACGCGATTACATATGTTTGATCAACAAAAAATAGATATTATTCATTTAATTGAGGGATAAAATTGGTATAATAAAAAAATACCATGACAAAAAATGAACCCTCCAATTTTTAGCTGCTTTATATAATAGTATAGATTTTCGACAACATACACTATATTGTCCGAATTATTTGGCAATCAATATTTTTGAATTCGATTTAAATAAGATTGAAAATAAAAACATAAAATATAAATATATTATTAGACATAAAGATAACTATGAAATTTCATATAATTTGGATATTACATATTTAATAATGCATAAATTATTGCTGATTTCAAAACATACAGAAATCTTATGATTTTTAATTAAAAACATCGAGTACTAACCATGTAGTCAGCTATATATAAATTGAATTTTAAATGCATTTTTTTTAATCTACGTCCATATTATATTACTATATCACAATAATGGTTAAGTGATACGGCATACACCAATTATTTTTCTCATATTTTCTATCACATAATCACCATCACTAATTAAAACATTATAATGAGAAAGCTGGCTGAGATAATAAAGTATTGCATAATTTTGAGATATTTTAGGTAATTACTAATTAGATTCATACATATTTGGAAACCTGGCTGCGATAATAAAGGAGATGAAACATCTTCCGATCTTCGACAGCCTGTCTCTAAATCTGATTTAATTGATTTCTCATAACGCCCTCCCCTAATCATATGGTGTAAATTGCTTCAATTTTTTTCTCTGCAAAAAAATGGTGTACCATAGCAATTTTCTAATTTTAAATTTATATCCGTTCCATTTTATTTCAGAACAAAAATTGTTTGTTGACTAATCGGGGAGAGTGTCATATATAACTTAAAAATGGAACAAGGTGTTCAAGAAGTAGAAGTGGTAGCAATTTCAATAGACGGTCTTCAAACTCAGGAGGCACTTACACCACAACAAAAACTGGAAATGTTGCTTCAATCCATAGAATGTCAACAAGATAATTGGTCACTCCAGCAAATTGAACCAATAGTACAAACATCAACCGATAGTAATAAACACAATGGAAAACTATCAATATATCCGATTGGTCGGTTGTCGAGTGTGTTTATTAGAAAAACCATTTTCATAGCAGCGATAGGGATGACAGTAAGTGGGGATATGTAAAATTTATGACCAAATGGCTTGATCTCGATGTAAATTCGTACATTATATACCTGAAAGAGAGTGAAGATCTGGCCTGGAGTTACTATGATGACCAATCTTAAATTTTTTAACGATTATCAGTATGTTATTGATAATGTACCTGAATTTATGGGTTGGAGTGAGACAGATGAACAGGAACGAAAGCAGTATTTTCTGCGATACTTGATAGCTCATAGTTGCTTCCTGTTTTTTTCAATCATTCTGTTCCAAAATGTTCGAAACGGAAATGAAATTCTGAATGACACCAGAGCAAACAACATCAGTCATACAGATCTAAGGTCCGCACACTTTTCAACTTTATACTAGGAAATAATGAAAGATCAGACTCAAACCAAATTAAGCATGCTGCGCCTTGAAAACCAAATTCCATGGTTTGTTGTGGAGGCTGTATTTAGAATTCCAACTTAAGCAATCTTTTTGGTGATACCAGCATCGAGAGGCTAGTTATCTCATGCTTTGATAGCCTCTATCCTAGAGCAAACAAATCTAAGGTTAAGGGTGGCAGCTTCACTTCAGGAGGCTAGCTTCAAGCATCTACTACACATCTTCCACTGGACCCGAGCACCCAAAAGGAAGTAGCTGATCATGGATACAAAATTAGAATAAGTACAAACTGCTAAAAATTTGTCAAATTCTATATCCCAAACGCAACAAACTTTCGGCAACTAGTGTTAAAACTTAAAAGCCTTGATGGTGGCTCAATTGATGTGATATACTCTAACAATTGGTTATGGGCATTGATGAAAATAACATCTTTGCACATATTTCCATACAGCGGTGATATATTTATAAAACTTTTAAATTTTGAACATAGATACTTGAAGTGTGGGTTTCCAATCACATCCTATTTTGCATAGTTGCATGTATGAAAAGCTTATTACAAACCAATGCACGTGTGAAGCTACTGTAAAAGAATGGTGTTCTGCAAAACACATTGAAAGGGGAACAAGATATTTTGAGTTTTGTCCATGATATGCCGACAGTTTTAGTGGAGAATCTAAATGATTGCATGCCCGATGATCTAAATAGTCTGTTGGAGAAGGTGATAGAGAATCTCAAGAGTAGCATTAGTCAGCATCATGGTCTGCAAAATCGGCCGAGTCCACTCAAGTCGGATCGGAATCGGCCGGAGCCGAGCCAATTTCTTCCCGAGTTACGCGGCCATTCGATAAAACTTCATTGAACACATCATTTTCTCAAACTGATAGTCGATATCCATGTAATTGGAGTTGTTTCCATAGGTATTTGTGGAAGAAGAAGAAAAACTGGACGAAAACCATTCCAATATGCTAATTTTGATAGATATAATTTTGGGCGTTTGGGGGAAAACGGGATGTCGAGTTGGGAGGAAAGTTTGGGGCTGGGAGTAGAAAGAAGGATACTGTAAAATGTGTTAATTTCTTTATGTGGACTAGGTGTATGGACGCTGAAGCCTTTAAACATCAATATACTATTTGGTTTATCATTGGTCCTTAGGAGATCATAATTCATAAACAACTATCTTACATGTAGAAAGTTGTAAACGAGTAATCTCAAGCTCAACGGAACCGTATTTGGTAAAATTCTGAGCTTGATCTCAGAGTTCTGAGATCGATCGAACGGTCCAGATAAGGTCTCGAACTCGATCTCAGATCCCAAGATCAATTGAGAATGAATTTCAGAATCATCTTAGCAGATTTCAGCGCCAAGTTCAACGGCGTCCACTCTTGTTTTGTAAACAAAATATCCTTCCTATTCACGAGATCGTTCTCTGCGACACAAAATACATATTAATCCGGAAAGCGAGTTGGTTTGTTGTCAATTATACTCCAGGATTAATTAGAAAATCTTCCCTTTTAAATAAGAAAAGTGGCTGGGAGCCTGGGACGTTCAAAAGTTAGAGGGGACACTTGAATTATCACAACTTCATAATTATTGCAATTTTTTTACAATTGTTTCGTATACTTCTAATGAAAAATTAACTTTTTTTTTGAAAAATCTAAGTTCCCGATCTGATTCGTCCGATTCAATTATAATTCTACATAATCTAGGTTTCAATTCATCTGATGTATTTCAATTGTAATCATTTTGTTTGTGCTTTCCTTTATTCTAACAATATACACTGCACTTGGATATTACAAAAGTCCTTGAACGTGCTTGCTAGGGTACGTTATCGTTTGTGTTATATTTATTTTTATTGTTGATGTTGAATTACTTGAGTTGGATTGTATCTTTCTCTTTTATCTGAATAACCATCTTGTTATGTTTTTTTTTCCAATGCTTCTCTTGTTATGTTTCTTTCATTGACTAATTAATGATATTTTTTTTCTTTTTTTGGACAAAAAGTAGCTAGCATCAGACATTGATTTCATTAAAAATGAACTAGCAAGAAATAGAAAACTAGTTGTAAAAGTTTTAATGAGTGTACATTTCAGCTAATTTGCCTTTTTCGTTTAACATTAGGTCGACGATAGGTCCACAAGAACGCAATTTGGGCTTTTAACTTTTATCGAAAGAAATGATAAATTTTTATATGGGAGAGGCTAGCTTCATGAATTTATATATGAAGATGATTTTGCTGTTGGCCATCATATCATTAATTTATATTATTGGGCACACGTTCTTCCATTGACCTTGATCATTATGCATAATACATAAAATGTCTGATGACACTAACATAAAATGTTTCTTTTTTTCATCTTGATTTTTTTTTTCTTTGTTGTACTTTCTTGACAAAAATTTTCAAAATCGGCACGGAAATCCTCTTAAACATGTCTTAATATTTTTTGCCTCAGAGCTTCATAATTAGGGGATACTTCTTCACACTAGCTAATAATTAAGTATTTAGCACCAATTAACAACGAATATGAATGATATATAGGACTTCTTCCATGTTGCTGAATAAGTATTTAGGGGAGTATTTCTTCATAATTAGGGGAATAATTTACACTAGTACATAAGCATTTAGGGCAATACTTCTTCCATGTTGCTGAAGCCAAATTTGTGGTTCTGATTTCATCTTTAAGGAAATCGACGGCTAGGATGCCACTTTTATTCAAAATAAAAGGGAATTGTAGAAGTAATAATGGACATTCGACCATATTCTGCTGAATTGATTTGCAACATTAGGTCCACTATAGCTAGGCCCACATGAATAAAAATTTTGTTCCGGGCTTCTGATATTTCTACAAAGAAATGGTGGGAGCGGCCAGCTCGAAGAATTTATATAAGAAAATATTTAATTAGTTCTGTTGGGAATTTAGAAGAATCGACCAAATTCTATTACTAGAAATCGAGTGATGACATGATGATGATACCATAAGTATGTGTCTCTACTGTTTGATATCTCAATATGTAATATAATTGCAGCAATTAAATTTTCTTTGGTTTCTAAACTTGTTTAACCATCCTCAAGAATGATTACGTACGAGGTACGACAATAGAGAAAAAAAAACATGAGGATGAGTAGAGAAAGATGGATTGAAATCAGTTACTCAAAATATATGTGACTTATACCTAACCAATTAAGTTCTAAATCCACTATTTTCTGGATTGAAATGATCAGATCGGTCTGTTCATCGATTTAAGTAGATTAGACTTGCACCTAGGGGCCGGTGTTTCTTTTTTTGGAGAAAAAGATGAGGGTTTAACCCTCAAATTTTATTAGATTGTTTTCACGGAGTGTGATCACTAGTTAAATGGATATTTACAAGTGAAAATGGTAAAGAAAGCTATAGGTTACAAATTAAGTGTCTTTGTAGCTACCCTGTTGTTTAATTAAACCTAGGGGCCGGTGTTGATAGATAAGGTTTGTGTTGGATCATTATTATTTTATTATATTTTTTGGTGCAACCCTACCCAATTTGAGTTAATTAAGTCAAATTTTTCTTGACCTGAGTAAAATGATTTAGAATTTCTATATTTTGAAATAATTTTATTATCTAGGGAGCAGATATGAAACGCCGTTTTGGTGTACCTACTAGGATAACGAGAATAAAAGGAGTCAGAAACCAATGATAATAATACTAATAATAATAAAAGTAGATGCACAAATAAAATAGTTGGTTTTGGAGAGGAGAAAAGGAAAAGGAAAACGCAAAAGGAAGAAATCAGGTCAAGCGATCGACAGACAATTCGGTTTCCTCCTCCCGTCTGCACTTCGATTCAAGAGAAAGAAATCATTTTCTATTCAAAGAATCTTGTTTTCTTTGGATAGGAGTTTACAAATCTTCAGAAGATCCCATTTATTTCCTGGATAGTTTGCTCCGAATTGGGAGAAAGAGAAGCCTCTAGTTGAGAAGAAACTAGCAACGATGAACGACAAGGCATCTGTTTCTAAAGAGCTCAATGCTAAACACAAAAAGGTGACTTGCTCCAGATTCCTCTTTATCTCAAGCTTCAATTCGGTGCTAATTATGCTATTATAGGTCGCTGATTCGATTTTCTGAACGATCAACTCATAATTTTTGAATTTTCTTGTCTATTTGCTAAGTTTTGGAATTGGATTTGTTCCTGAAAATGGTTTACGGATGAATTGGTTTTCGTCCTGGTAAATCTGTGAAAAATAAGGCGAATTTTGAGTGGTTACAGTTTTTTTCTGAAGAGATTATGAAAATTACTAGATGCGATAATTGAGTGGTTACTGTACGATAAGTTTACCTATCTTTTTTTTCTACAGATATTGGAAGGTCTGCTGAGACTACCCGAGAATAGAGAATGCGCTGATTGCAAATCGAAGTAACTATTTAATCACAGTTTTCTCTCTTGAATCGCTGTTTAGTGTTTATACATTTAATGGTTTATACCATTGGATACCTGATTATTCTACTATTACTGGTCATCAGTGAAAGTTGCACCAAGTGATTTTCATAGAAGTTATGAAAAGGTTTTATTTTTGTATGTTGTTTCTAACAGGGGGCCAAGATGGGCTAGCGTGAATCTAGGGATTTTCATATGCATGCAATGTTCTGGTATCCACAGAAGTTTAGGTGTTCATATTACCAAGGTTTGCTACTTATGCCTGTAATTTTTCTCCTCTCGGCAATTTTTCATAAAGATTTCATTTTTGTTTCCTTCATTCAGTATATCTTTTGTTTGCTAATTTCTTATTGTTGTGATTTGTGAACATAATCTATAGGTAAGATCAGCCACACTAGACACATGGTTACCGGAGCAAGTTGCATTTATTCAATGTATTTACTTCTTTATTTACATCTACTTATTATTTAATACACAAATTACTTCATATTATTATCATAACCTTATATCACATCTTTCTTTTTTTAAATGTAGCAATGGGAAATGAAAGGTCAAATTGTTACTGGGAAGCAGAGCTTCCTCCTAATTATGATCGTGTTGGCATTGAAAATTTCATTCGTGCAAAGTATGCAATTTTCCATTTGTTTCTTCCATAACTTTGTTCTTTTTCTAGGGTTAATTTCAAGTTTATTCTTGCATAATGCCAAAGTATACAAGTATCAGTATGCAAGCTTATTCTTGCATAAGTGAACTATATATTTTAAACATTCTCTTTGAGTTCCATTTACTTTAACTTTGTTAACTTTTGTTAACATGTTACAGATATGAAGACAAGAGATGGGTACCTCGTGAGGGAACTCCTCGGCCTACTCCAAAACCTATTGAAGAGAATCATAACAATAGCAGACCTGGGCATGGTTCAGCAAATCATTCAAGGGCTTCATCTTATGATGAGCTGCACCATGTTCCACCAGCTGCCATTAGAAGAGCCACTCCTGTTGCTTCTGTAGCCCCAAAGATTGTACAAAAGGTGAATTTATTCTATCTATTCTAAACTTATCTGTTTGCTTATATTGGAGCAATTTCTTGGCTAAGCTAGTGGTTGAATGCTTAAATCAAAGTATCCTTAAAAGAGTTAAAATTTTCTTGGAAGAGTCAATAATGAACCAAGTTTGTATTACTAATATGCTTGAAAAGCATACAAAAAGTGGAATACCAGTTTACCAATAACACTAGTCATTTCTCACTTTTAAAATTAGCCTCCGCCGCTTTCAAATCTGTTCCAAATAATGTATAACTAATTAAACCAAAGTTAACTTAAGAGTGACTAAATTACCCAAATTGTTAGATTAGCTCAACTGAATTGCACCTACAAGTTCACAAGACTGGCCAGTGTTTTTTTGTCTCTTTCCTTGGTTTAGTTTCATTTACTCTTGATTTAAAAAGAATGAAATTTTGGGCAAAATTGTCTGTAACTGTCAGTCAGTATTTATATGCCCTACCCTTGACGAAACTAAGCTAGTGGTTGGGTACTCGAGTGATAACAGAAAATATTATCAGGTATGTACATTTTGGTTGCATCTTCTTGCTTTTGTTTGCTTTGGTTTTTATTTATTATAATCGTCTTTAGATTCAGGAGCTAAAACTACATTTTGTATATTACATTCTCTTATCTTTTCAAATATTTGTAAAATAGGTCTCATCTGAACCAAAATCTGAGTCAGTGTCACCAAACTCAGAATCACTGAAATCCTCAGTGGCGGCCTCTTCACCAACAAAGACAGATACAAAAGCGCAAGCTACAGCAACTCAAAAAGCTTCAGACCCACCTCCACCTGCAGCTCCTCCAAAAGTTGATTATGCAACAGATCTCTTTAACATGCTATCAATGGAAACAGTGGAGAAGGTTCCAGAACCTTCTCCTTCTACCAGTTCTCCTTCTGCTGGGGCAAATTTGTGGGCTGAGTTCCAGTGTAAACTTTCCTTTTATGAAATTCTCAATGTTTACAGAAATTACTTCTGTTCCTCGATATGACAGTTTTAGTATATATTCCTGCAGAATGACAAGGAAAAACATTTTGTCCTACAAAACAAGATTTGCCATGGTTACTTCCATAATGTTTAGGCAATGCTGACTTTATCCTTCTAAGCATTGAGATATTTGTATACTCTGTTCAAATATTCGTTTCCTTGCATTCTTGCTGATTGTGCCAATGAAATTGAAAAAGAGAAGTGAAATTTGGCATTATAAAGGAATTTTGAATGTTTCAGAGGGTTGTAAGCAGTGGTGGCAATCAATTGGGTTGGATTGGGTCTGGTTCGGGTCGTCTGGTGTCAACTTTTTTTAGATTCTGGACCTTTGGGTCGGGTTGGGTCCAGGAAGATCGAGTAGATTTGTTGTGTAGGGTCAGCTTATGCCGCCTCTAGTTGTAAGAGATGTATCTTGTCTAGTGCAGGGCAGTATCTGAAGTTAAAAAGGTGTCATTTCAAGTTCAATATGACCATATGCGATATATATAGATGCTGTTGTGTTGTTTGTAGGGCACATATGAAATTACTTCTTAAATTATTTAAGTTCCTGATTAGCTTATTTTGTTATTTTCTTACCTTTTTAGCTAAATATAAAAATATTTAAAATATTGCAGCTGTGGAAGTAAAACCAGCTACTGAGAAGCAACAAGAGGCTACAAAAATATCTGAAAATAAAACTGAAAATCCTGTTGGACAGCTTGAGGATTTGTTAAAGGGCTCACCGACTGTTGGCTTATCTTCTTCGTCTCTTCTTACACAACAACCAAGCAATGTCTTATCCTCTTTTGGTACTCCACAACCAGCCAATGTCAAGAATGAAATCATGAGCCTTTTTGAAAAGGTTTTCTATTATCTTCTCTTATTTGGAAATAGAACTGAGATACTATGCATTTGCAAAAATCCTTAGGCATGTATTTTTTTTAGGTCATTTGCAACTAGTAATAATCTTAGACATGCTACTTCTATGATTTTTTTTCCAAGCACAAATAGAATCTTAAGTTAGAGCAAAAGGAATTGGAACTTTTTGGTTTTTGGATTTACATAAACTTATCATCAGCAAATCTGGTTTAGTATAATCGAATTAGTGGTCATTGTCATTCTTTTCTTTGTTTTATTCTTTTTTTAAACAATTATTATCTTTTGCCAAATAAGTGAATAACAAAAACAATATTGTGGGCTTTTATTGCACAGCAGAGATTTTTGGTGACTTTCTTTGCAGAGAATCACATGAATGTTCCTTAGCTTAAGTTCACCCTTTTGGGTCTCCAATATTTTTTTAATTGTACCATATTGATCCTCCATTAGCATTCATCTGGAGTGTGAGCAATCCATCTCATCATAGCCTCAGGGCCTGTTCGGCACCTCAAAAATTGAGGATTGGAAAGGGATTAGATGAGCAATTGTCAAATTCCCTAGGCATTTGGGAAAAAAATTGAGTCCAAATCAATTATCTTTTTCCCAAGGGAATGGATTATTTTATGTTCTAATTTGGGAAAAACAATCCATTCCCATTTCAATCCAAGTGAGCACTGAACATCTATGTGGTAATACAGTTTGACTGGATAAGCTACCCATTAGTTCCCTCAGTGCTGTACAGGCCCTGAGCATGTTGATTGGATCCTACCTTTTGTTTCCAGTTTTTGGTAACTGTGTCCAACTGCATGGGGACATGTACAGGCCCTGAGCATGTTGATTGGATCCTACCTTTTGTTTCCAGTTTTTGGTAACTGTGTCCAACTGCATGGGGACATGATATCCTTAAATGTTTCCAGCATCTGCATAGCTCGCTTGTGTATCTTTACTTAACTAGTGAATGATTTGTAATGTTATTTTTACCTGCTTAAAGGGCAATGCTGTTTCCCCGTATGCAATGCATCAGCAACAGATGGCTTACCTAGCACAGCAACAAGCTTTGCTCATGGCAGCTATCAAATCTGGAGCCTCTTCCCAACCTCCCACAAAATCCCTTCAGCAAAACTTGAACCCTAACCCTAACTTCAATGCATCTTTTGCACCCAGTAGTACGTTTCCAGCTCAGACCATGCCAATTCTGGGCTACCAAGTTCCTGTAATGGTGGCACCCATCTTGGGTCAGAATGGCGTCAATAGTTTTGGTCAGGTAAATGATTGAAGCTATTGCAAAATGAGAATAGCTCTACAAGACATATCTGTACATACTGCTGAGTTATACGTATTGCAGCTTTTTTTGGTGCTATTTTAGAGTATGCAATATATTTCTGTAGCATAGCAAACTTAGTCATATTTTAGTTTTGGACCTGACTTTGAGATGATATATTACAGTTAACAAAAAATTTCTTTCTAGAAGGAAAAAAGTGATTTTTTTTTTTACTTATTTTTATGGAGTGATTACAGGTGGCAAATGTCAGGCCTGTTCCTGGAAATTTCAATTCATTCCCTACACCTGCGTAAGTCCTTTTCCTTTCCTTAACTACAGAATATTATTTATTGAACCTCTCTTAAGAGCAAACTAGGCTTTTGAATCCTAAATAAAAAGAGTGCCTTCTATTTTTATATGTGCAGTATGTATAGCTCAGCAGTTCCAGCTAATGGGTTGAGCCAAGGTGGGTTCAATAAGCCTGTCACGCCTTCAGCTGTTGCTTGCGTACCGTCCTGTACTGGACAAGAATATGATTTCTCTGCTTTAACTCGAGACATGCTCAACAAACGCTGAATTCTCATTTCATTCATAATTCAAGGATCTAAAACTGGTCCAAGGAGAAAACAAACAACAGGAGAAGAAAAAAATGATTGGGTTGGGGAGTATTTTAGGTTCTGTACAATTGAATTATAGAGTTATAGAGTTCATAATCCTCACTGGTGGTATTCATTCTCTTTATTTGGGCTGTGTAAAAAAAATCATTCTGGTTGACCATGAATAGGATCTTAGTCATTTGATAGGATTTTTATTGGCATACATGTTTAGTATTTAATATTTGCGTATAGACATTTTACACTGGATTTATTGTGTCAGTTGACTTGTTATTCTCATTTCGTAAATCTACAATCCACAAAGTGAAACTAGTTATATACCAAACGATATTTTATAAAGACATTTAGTTGAATAAAAGATAAAATATGTAACTTATGCGATATTAGCATCTTTATTTTTCCTGTCTCATTCTGAATCATTCCACCCGTTGAGATTTATTTTAGAATTACATTTTTTTAATTTGTAAAAATTAATAAAAAAACATATATAAGGTTGTACAGTGCAACAGGTGTTAATGATTGTTTGGTAAAAAAATTACTCCAAAGTGCAACAGGTGTGTTAATGATTATTTGACAAGAATTTTACTCCAATAATCTCACTTAATATAATGATTTTAAATTAAATTTATAACGAACTGTTATGATTTAACCTTTTAGTTTTTAGTGGACCATGAAAAAACATACCATTTGCTAAATTCTAAATGGCTAGTTGCAGTTAGGAATGACAATTTAGCCCATGGCCTGGTGGACCCGTCCAGATCCGATCCGGTTCCATGCCAATCCGTCCGGTCCGGTCAATGAACGGGTAGGATCGGGCCGGGTACGAGTTTGGAGTTAGACCCGCCCGGCCGGAGTAATTGTATATATTATATATAATTTATTTATATTTATATTTATATATTATATATCAATATATTCTAAAAATTATGTAGAATTTTAATATAACACTAATACATTTAAATTATATTAAATATTTAGTTATGATATTATTATATGAATAGAAACGCTAATATTTTTGAAATTTATAAATGTGAATAATATAATTCAATAGACACTTTGGTATCTTTTTATTCATATCTTTTAACTCAAAAATCCAATCAACACAAAATTAATTTCTTTAAAACCATAACAACTATATCTATCATTTTTATATTTTGATATCTTTCAAAAATAGAACATATAAATCTCAAAAATTCATATTATGATGGTTAGCAGCTGAAAATTTTTAGACCTCTGAATATTTTTTTACTCATCACTTTGTACTGAAAAATAATATTAAGATGGAATAAAATTCTGCAGATTCACAACAATAAAATCTATAACTTTCGTATTTTAAGTTTTTTTAAATTCATAATCTAAAATGCTCAAAAAATATGTTTCTTAGCCAATTTTAAAAAAACTACACTGCACAACGGGTCTGATCGGGCCGGACCGGGCCAGAAAAACCTTGCCCGCAGGCAGGAGGAGCCGAGATTTTTAGGTCCGGAGGTACGGACCGGACAGGACGGGTATGCAATTTTGATGGACAAGTCAGGTCATGGATTGATGTTTTACCCGCCTACTCAGCCCATTACCATCACTAGTTGCAGTCACTTAATATAATGGTTTAAAATTAAATCTATCAATGAACTGTTATGATTTAATCTTTTAGTTTTTAGCGGATCATGAAAGCACATCCCATTTGCTAAAATTTAAATGGCTAGGTGCATTCGTTGTTGCGTGCCCAATGCCCCTATGTCGTATATGATTTTTACTCAAACAAAGTAATATAGATAATACAGTATTTTTTATATATATATTTGAGATTCTGATCTCTATGTTTTCATATTGCATTTTATTTCTAGCATATTCTCAATTTATTTGAGATTAAAGACTTTATTGTTATTATTATTTATAGAGTGCAGAAACAAATATGAACAATATTTCCTTGTTAATCATTGAGTTTAGTTAATCTGAAATTGTCATATGAAATGAACCATTGAGTTTAGCCAATCATTATAATACAGTTGAGCAAATATACACCACTAATAATAAATAATTAAATAATAGTTGATGCCATACATTAATCTCAAATTAGCTAAATTTAATGATTGGCAGAAAAATACTGTCCCCAGCAGATTCGGTTCTCTTCCTTAATCCCTTGCATCAAGATGTAAAAGAGGGCGTGTATTGTAATTGAGTATTTCTCTAGGCACGAACGGTCAAAAAACTTTATTCTCTCCCTTCACATAAACTGTAAAGGTATTAAAAGTTACTGAAAAGTAAGGGTGGGTATAATGTAGATTAGGGACTCCTCGGAAAACAAATTTCAATTGTTTGATTATATTTATTGAGAAAATATATTTAATATCGTATATAATAAAATAATTATATAAAAATTTTAAAATGTAAAGTTTAGTAGAGAAAAATTTTCATCGTTAACTTGATTATTTATCACTTTGAGTTTTATTTTGTTATTATTTTTAATATGTAAAAGGATATTATTTTAATGATTTTTTATTATATAAGAATATATATTAAATTATTATTATTTTTATTTAAAATCTGATTAGTTAATGAATTTGAACCCAATAAATTATTATAATCTAATAATTATCTTTTCCTGACCAAAATCCTGCATCCGTCTTGCTGAAAAGTTTTGACGCGGGTGCTATTTCAGATTATTTAACACTAATAAACATGTGTTATTCGTAAACTTCATAAAATACGCGAGATAAGAGCATAATCCGCGAATCGAAGAATAATTCGTCAGCTTCTGTGTAACTGCGAATTACGAGGTTACATGTGACTAACAGTGAAGTTGTAATTATCTAGTCAGATTACTTTTATTTTTTTATTTCTTCATAATAAATTTTTGCGGACAGCTTCTAGCTGATTTATAATTATATCATTGCTTTAATTAATATATTTTTTGTGCATTTATTTTGCACTCAGTTTCTGAAGTAGGGATTGAGACGCAGAGTTTGGTGTGTGTGTGTGTGTGTGTGTGACTACTGATTTTAATAAAAACGAAGAAGAAGATTTACAAAGCGATCCAGATCTTGAAAGTTGCTTTTTGAAGTCTCACTAACTGGACGAAGATTTTCGGTGATAAGACATGGCGATTTAAGAAACTGATAATCCGGCAGATCGGGTTCGGATTGTTTGGTAATAAGACTGGTGTTTTAAGCAGCTTGATTTCTTTAATCGGACGGTTCAAATTTCTAGCCGGTTTTCAAAGGGAACAGCCGGTCACCCCGAAATTGAAAGAAAAGATATTTTCATCCATTAGAAAAGTCAGGCACTCTCGACTAGTGGATTGAAGACGGTCCGGTCCGGTCCGATCCGGACCCGGACGGTCCATGGTCCCGCACGGTCCACGGTCCAAACGGTCCGGTCCAAGACGGTCCAAATTGGAAAAAACTGAACCCGTCCCACCGTTGGCCCCCGGGGGCCGGACCCCCACGGGACGGTCCGGTCCGGTCCAGTCCAAAATTTTTTTTTTTTATAAATTGAAAAAAATAATAATTTATCATATTTTTTAATAATAATTTTTAACTAATTCGAATTATTATTTTTAATTGTTTAAAAATTTAATAGTACTAAAAAATTAAAAAAATTGTAAAAAAATAAAATTTCAGAAAATTATAAAAAAAATAATAAAAGTTGAAAAATAAATTTATTAATTTTTAAATAATCATTTTCATCAAATTAATTATGTATTTTTGAATAATTTAAAAATCAAATAATACAAAAAAATTATAAAATATCAAAAATTATAAAATAAAATTTGGATAATAGTTATGGATAAATATCTAAGATTTTAATATTTTAAGAGATAAATATTTAATTTTCAAATTTGAAGGGATAAATATTCAAATTGAAATATATTGAGAGGTATATATTCAATTCTGTCTTTTTTTTAGAGAATGCCCTTTTTTCATTTTGAAAACTGAAATTTAGAAATGGGAGCTGATAACCGGCCCCACAGATTTATTCCCAAAGTATATCCCCGCCATGACCGACGCGAATCGGTCCATCGCTGTCAGTCAGCGACATATTCGTGAGTAACACTCTTTCTGATTCAATTTATACTAAAATAATAAGTTATTTGACAACAATAATTTTCTTTCATACATTGCAGCACTGTCGCATGATCACAAATTTTGATGATTTGACCAATTAATCCTAAACTCCACTGCCTTCAAGATATTGATCAACTGGTCCAGAGTCTCCAATAACTATTTATATTTATTTACGGTGCTACTTATGATAAATAAATCAATTATTAGTAGCTTGTATAATTGGTATCAATAGTAATAGTCCAATCATTTTGTATCAAACAAATAATCCTAAGTTTATGGCAAAGGGTCAATATAATATTTAATGATATGTCTTATGACATGTTTTAGTGTCTGCTTTTTCAGTTTGTTGCTATTTATATCAATTATGTTATATGTGTTATTTATATTTTATAAATGAACTATTGACATTAATTTTGTAAACATATTAAGATAACTATCATATGCATACAATAATTCACTTTGATCTTATTTATACAAATTATATGGATTATTTATATTTCACAAATGAGCATATTATAATAATTCGAATTAGTGGTATTAGAGATTTAAAATAGCAAGGGGGGGGGGGGGGCAGATGTGGGGGGGGGGGGGTCCGGTCCGGTCCACAGTCCCGTATGGTCCACGGTCCGGTCCATGGGTCCGCACGGGACGGGTCGGCACGGTCCATTTTCGGGTTTAACGTGAACCGGCCCACCGTTGGACCGGACCAAGGCAAGGCACGGTCCAGGGACGGTCCGGTCCGGTCCGGTCCACGGTCACGGTCCAGTCCGGAACAGGATTGGACCGGACGGGTTTTTTCAATACTCTACTCTCGACTCTCGAGAATGCTCCAGTTAGCCAGAGGAAATATCCAGTCATCCGAAATCAAAAGAAAGGTTATTTTCATCCATTGGAAAAAAAATCAAGCACCGATTCTCAAGAATGCTCCGGTTCCACAGAAAAAAATAGCTGGTCACCCGACATTGAAAGAAAAGACATTTTAGTCCATACAGGCACCAATTCTCCATTTCATTCTTGATATCTAGGCCGGAAATATTCGAATTTCGTAGTTCGTTCGTTTTTTATTTGAAAAAAATTTATTCGATTTCAGTTTGAAATTAATTTCGATTCAAACTGGTTCGATTCAAAATTATATCGAATCAAATTCAAACTATGGTAAGTTCGTTCTAATGGCGTTCGCGAACCATTATAGTTCAAATCTTGAGTATTTATGAGCCGTCCGATTATTTATGTGATTATCGTTGAGTGATTGAATTCGACTATTGTTTTATGAAATTTATTAATTTTGTTGAATGAACTATGAAATTTGTATGAATTTGTATCAAAATTTGTTTGTATGGTATAAAGCATGAACTATATGATATTTTTGTATTTGATTATGTTATTCTGGTATGAACTATGAAATTTAGCCATTTTATAATTCAATTTCAAACTATTTACGAATCGAACCGAACAATTCGAACTTTTAACGAATCAAATTTCAAACTATGGTTTGAGTTTGAAACTGCCTATCTATTTAAAATCAAACTAGTTCGAAATAGATTTCAAATCAAACTCGAACACAATCTAGTTCGTTCATGTTCGATTCATTTGTAGCCCTATTGGTATCTCCGTCCATACTTCTCTTGTTCTTCAGAATTTTTTTGTTAGTTTCAGTTAAATCTTTATCCTTTTGTTTTCCCCTCGATCTAATGATGATGCTTTGAAGGGATCGGTACAACCTTGATAATGGATCTCTAATAAATATAAAAATTAGTTTTAAAAAAATTATAGATGTATTATTCTACCTATAAATTAATGGATATTTAAATTTTATGTAATTTATTATTGTTTGATAGTTCATCAAAGACTAACAGATTTTTATGCAATTTATAACGGTTTTAATTTAACAGTCTTTAATAAACTATCAAACGATAATGAAATTTGAATAATCATTAATCTAATAAATTAGAACAACACATCTATAAAAAAAAATCGTATTTTTTTTAAAAGCCCATCGTCAAATTTCCCTCTCATAAGACAAACGTTGCCTATCATCAACAAATTCAAACCTATAGTTAGAGAAAACTATAAATCTGTCTAAGAAAGAAATTATTCATGATATATATATATATATATATAGAGTGAGGCTATGGTGCTTCGCGAAGCACAAAACCTCCCGTGCTTCGCGTCCGTATCTCGAATTTGAAAGTTCATACGCTCGATCCAAACCGTTGAACATGATCTTCATATTGAAATATCTTTGGAGATCAAATTATATATTTTTTTGAATTTTTTGCTATTTTTTAAATGAGTATAAAATTTGCTGATCTAACGATTTCTGCACCATCCAAAACTAGCAATTTTGTATCCATTTAAAAAATAGCAAAAAAATTCAAAAAAATATAAATTTTGATCTCCAAAGATAGTTCAATATGAAGATCATGTTTAACAGTTTGGATCGGGCGTATGAACTTTCAAATTCGAGATACGGACGCGAAGCACGGGAGGTTTTGTGCTTCGCGAAGCACCATAGCCTCACTCATATAGAGTGAGGCTATGGTGCTTCGCGAAGCACAAAACCTCCCGTGCTTCGCGTCCGTATCTCGAATTTGAAAGTTCATACGCTCGATCCAAACCGTTGAACATGATCTTCATATTGAAATATCTTTGGAGATCAAATTATATATTTTTTTGAATTTTTTGCTATTTTTTAAATGAGTATAAAATTTGCTGATCTAACGATTTCTGCACCATCCAAAACTAGCAATTTTGTATCCATTTAAAAAATAGCAAAAAAATTCAAAAAAATATAAATTTTGATCTCCAAAGATAGTTCAATATGAAGATCATGTTTAACAGTTTGGATCGGGCGTATGAACTTTCAAATTCGAGATACGGACGCGAAGCACGGGAGGTTTTGTGCTTCGCGAAGCACCATAGCCTCACTCTATATATATATATATATATATATATATATATATATATATATATATATTGAAATAGACCTCTTAATAACCTCCAGCATATATTATTTATATATATCTTTATCGAAATTTGAATATGCACTAACTCTGTAACTAAACTTGTAATTCTTAATCACAACATAATAAAATAGCTTTTTCTAATTTCTATATTTTGGGCGAGGAAAAGCCGCCAACTTTAGAGTGATTGGTACATTTTCTCAGTTGCTTTAACAAAAATATATGAAAATTCCAATTCCTGCAGATGGGCATCAACGTAACCGTCTATCCTTCGATTGCAAAGCGGGATTGAAAGCCACCGCTACCACTCTATCACCATATTAAATACATTCCTGCTTACAGATTATAAAATTGTGATTATTTCATATATAATACACACATGCTACATGGTGTTCGACATAATGCTTAAGCCAAGCACACCGTTCTCTAATTCCTCCTAGTGCAAGTCTGCAACTCATCGATTTGGGCCAATTTCAACTTGCATCGGATATCCATGAATATGTTTATTAGATAGTCAATATAGATTGCATAGCAATGGCGGATCCACAAATTAAACAACAATGGACACAATTCTAGCATGAAGACGTTTGTGATAATAAATTTGGGCACGGGCTGTGGCTATATTACACCGATACCTCTTAAACATCTCCAATGACTAATTTATTATTAAATTTTATGTGGCAGTTATTATTTTAATTTTTGAATATGAGAAAGATTTTTAATTCAAAAATTGTAAAGGAGACTTATTAAATTAGAAACTCAAGTTCTAAACGCTGCATCATTTAGAAACGCACTTGATTTAATGTTGGAGAACAAAAGATTCAATTAATTATTTTTTTCTGGTTGAGTAGAGCAGCAACGCTAATTAAAATTTCTAAAATAGATTTAACGATGAAGTATTTTTTTCAATTGAATATTTCTAATCAACGTAACCACAATAGAAATTCAAAAATTAATGCAGCTTAAAAGATGCTCTAAAGTCCTAAACTCTCCCACGTGTATCTACCGGATACATATCCTATCCAATACGCCACCCCCACCGAGCGCATCCATTAAAATACATTTAGTAGGCCATGGGATTCGATCAAGACGCATTTGACATGCGTGTCAACCGGCTCAAAGACACCAGATTTTTTTATTTTAGTAAATAAAAAAATAATTAAATGAAAATGGTAAGATTATCCCAAAAATTAGTCTATATAGTTTGGACCGAGTTTCAAACTCGGTCCCAGGTTTGTTTGTTTTTTTACATTTATGTGTGTTATATTAAAAATAAAATACAACAGTCAGTAGATTGATCTAAAATATTACAACAAAATTTAAACTCAGTCCCAGCATTTGAAAATTATAACGTTTGTGTGTATTTGAAAATTATAGGTAATTGGACCGAGTTTTAAACTCGGTCCAGACATCTGGGACCGAGTTTTAAACTTAGTCCCAACATTCTGCTATTATATAGCACACCGAGCATCTTTCTCCTTCATTTTCCTTCAGCCAACCATTTCTTCAAAAACGTCATTGTTACTGTTGCAAGAGCTTCCAATTGGAAATTTATTTTTCGACAAATCCAGAGCCGATCCGTATTCACCACTCTCGTCTCATCCACATTGTATTTTTTTCTATTTTGACTATTAATTTTTGCTGTAAAATTAAAATACACTAACAGTAAGGTTTATCGTTCATATTGTAGAGACGAAAATGTTGCTGATCAATGTGTATCACGGAGGTCAAATCCTGAACACTTCACCCAGTACGGGTTACGATATTCATGCCGCGTGCACATTTTCTCCAAAAGGTCACCGAACTGATAAAACATCGTGGTGATAAGGGGAAAACTCATGATGTCATACCACTTGATTGGGGTATCAAAAACTACGATGTTTACAACAAAAATGGACTTATCGAGACGGTAATATTCGATCCTTATATAATTTTTTATTCAACTTCAAAATTTGAGCAATAATTTATAATTTCTATTTGAAATAATATGGACGAAGGGGTGAAATGAAATATGAGGTTGAATTAGCGATAAATAAGATTGGCCAATGTACAACGATCCGATCATTAGGCCAGATCCAGTAAAAATCAATAAAGGAAGGAGAAAGAAGATACACATTCCAATGATTATGGATGAAATAGAGGATCGTATCAACAGATTGTCAACTCGAGGTTGAGCTCGTTCCAACAGAGCATGATTTAGATTATCAGTGTGTTTATGTTTTTTATTGTTATATTTACCAGAACAAATGAATTTCAATTTTTGTTGTAATATTTTTATTTGTTTGATACTATTTTAGAATAATGTATTAATCGTGCTTATATTTGATTTTATAAAACTTTATTTTAATTTTTGTTGTAATATTTTAGATCAATTTATTGACTGTTGTATTTTATTTTTAATATAACACACACAAATGTGGAAAAAAAACTGGGACCGAGTTTCAAACTCGGTCCAGACTATATGAACTAATTTTCAGAATAATATTACCATTTTCATTTATTTATTTATTTTATTTACTAAAATAAAAAAAATCTGCAAAGACACACTCGCGTTTGTTTAAAATTGTACAGGAGCAGAAATCTGGCTTGGATTTCTGTGCGCTCTATGTTTTTTGGGCTTCTAGTAAGGATGTTTTGGGCCTAACTAGGATTTCTGTAATTGCGTCATGTTATTTTTGTGCATCATTTTCATTTTCTTTTTATTTAAAGTCGATCTAAAGTATATATTTATTACTCGTTTCTTTTAAGATATATGGCAGCAGAATTAAACAGGTGATGGTGTATAGTCAGAATGCGTGACAGGAATATGATCTTGCCAGTCAAATGTACTGACGTCACATTTAGTGACATTTATCTTCGGTTTGAATTCATTAGTATTTTTTTTTTCAGAGAAAGATGAGAGCTTAGTTTTTAAGTTTGAATCTATGACTTCTTAGAGATCATTCTAGTTAGCTGTCATGTCATTTTAACTGCTAGGTCATTTGTCATTATTATTTTTATTTCACACAATCAGAAATATCGAAAAAAGGGCAATTTAAACAATGAAATTGGTTCATGGAACATCATTTTTTTAAGTTGTAAAAGCTTTTTGAACGGACGTATGAAAATTTAATATTCATCAGACGGTCAAATGTTTTATTGTAAAAGATCATCCCTTTGGTTTCAAGAATATTTTTTAATTTTTTTTGTTAATACCATTCTAGGAAAAAAAAAGAGATAAGCAATTGACTGTCGGGCATACGTTTTAATTTTCTTCAATCAAATTGATCACAAATATATTTTTAACTGTTGCAACAGCTATTCAGAAAGATAAATTCAGCACAAAATGGTGGCACAAGACAGTTTGTTGAATACTGGCAAGCATTTATAGGTTGGCCGGTGGTTAGAATCAGTTGCATGAAGAAATTAGGAGTCAAACATCTCAAATTTTATTTCCTTTTTTTTGGTCTCTGAAGAAAAATAGTCAAGTGTTCAACTTCTGATAAAGATAATACTTTTAGTCTTCTACTGATGTGATATTTTTCTTCGCTTTGAAGTCATCGGTAATTATTTTTAATTTCACAAAATCGTAACTACTGTAAAAATAAATAAATAAATAACAAACTTGGTTCATGGAACATCGTCTTTTCAGTTATAAAAACTTTTTGAACGGGCGTATAAAAGCCAAGGTAATCACAAATTGTTGTTTTAATATTACAAAAAGAAAAAAAAAATTGCCATAAAGTGGTTGCACAAGACCGTTAGTTCGTTAAACACTGGCAAGCATTTATTGGTTGGCCGGTGATCAGCATCAGTTGCATGAAGAAATCGGTAGTCAAACAGCTCATTAAATTTTCTTTTTGTTTTCTCTGAGGAAAATGGTCTACTGTTAACTGTTCAATCACTTATGGTACCATCCAAATAAACTACAGTAATATTGCAGAGTCGGTTCCTTCAATTCTTATCCATCTTCTTTCTACATGTAGCCAGATGCAAACTTTTAACGACCCATTACTTTTTCAAATTAATTTGCAAATAAATTACATGGGCTTAATGATGCCTTAACGATTAATATATATTCTAATTCGAGTAGTAAATTCACTGTTTCATGTTAGTTTCATGATATCACGAATCTGCTGCTCTTTCAGACCGTGAGCAGGACTCGGCTCTTCAAATTGGACAGTCAAAAACACAATGAAAAATTATGCTCGAATCTTAAAAAAATATAAAATCAATTCAGATTGTTGGATGCTGAAGAGCAGGACAATACTCGTCGCATTTACGAGCAGCAGATTTTGTTCCCTCTAATTTAATCTTCCATACAGAGCATGTGATGCCAAATTGCCAATAATTATGCAATGGATATGAGATTTTTTTCATATACCAAAACAAAACATTCAAATCACACATAGAATGTAAATGTTAAAAATTAATTACATTGAAATTTCAGTAGACGTGTCTAACTTTTTGATGGAAACACACATTTGACGTTTACTACTTTATCAAAGCAAGCAATATTTTTGTTGATCCTGTGAGATAAAAATGGTACCAATGCACAGGATAAGACTTACAAAAATGTATACTTTTGAAAAGATGATCAACACATTTCCTTTTAAAACGGCCCATAAATTGCTCTTTGTTTATCTGTCAATTGCAAATCACACACACACAAAAAAGTACAGAAAATCAACTCTGTTTCAGGAGGACAGCAGTAAGTATTGACAAAAAAAAAACTTACCTAATCAATTTGAGTTAGGTCTACACTCTACACCACAAACCTAATTTTGCCTAGCTAGGAAAATAGGAATAATAATTGCACAAGCAATGTTGAAACTTTGGCGAAGGAACCAGAGGTTTAAACTCCTTTTCAGCCTGGAAAAAAAATTAAACAGGTTTCACCCTCCAATTTGTGCTACCACACGTGGCAACCAAGTAGCCTACAATCTGTTTCTAGAGTTGATGATTAGTATTGACTACTGATTACGGTGCATTTACCAATGCAAAAAAGTGAATCTTAGTTAACTTAAACTTGAGAAAGAAGTCAGAATCGTGTTTCTTCCAAATTAGTTATACTTAGTTATTGTACTATAGAGGTCGTGATTGGATGAGTCGGGTCGGATCAGATTAGGTCGTATAGATTTAATATTTTGAAATAAATTATATCAAATCAGAAAGAGGTAAGGCGACAAGTCCGATTAGATCAATTTATATGTTAAATTTTTTTATCTTAAAGTAATTTTAATTGAATTACAGAGGGCGGTCTCATTCTCCACCTGAGAACCAGTTAAGGAGTTTCTAGGTCTCATTCTCCACCTGAGAACCAGTTAAGGAGTTTCTAAGAGGATTGGGTTTTTTGCCTTGATTTAACTTCAGATCTGATCGAGTTTCAAATCGTTAAATTCTGATGCCTTTTCTTGTGAACAAATTAAATGGAATTGGATAGTTCTTTGACATATGTAGCAGTTGGCCTCAAAGTTATTCAGAAACGATAAATTAAAATGAATTCTCGATCCGTCTTTTAGAACATAATAGTGTAGGGTTGGAAGGATTAGTGTGAGAATTAGTGTAAACAGGGAAGGACGTAGGATTTTCGTTAGGGAGGGTCAATTATCAGATTATAATAAATTATTGGGTTCAAACTCATTAACTAATTGGGATACTAAATAAAAAATAATTTAATATATATTCTTATCCAATAAAAATATTAAAATAATATTCTTTTACATTTTAAAAATAATAATAAAATAAAACTCAAAATAATAAATAATTAAGTTGATGAAGAAAATTCTCCTCTATAAAATTTGATATTTTAAATTGTTTGCAAAATTATTTCATTATATAAAATATTAAATCTTTTTTCTTAATAAAGTAATCAAACAATTTACGGGGACAAAAAAAAATCAGGGGGAGGAGGGGGGAGATTACCGAAAGTATTATCTAAAAGCGCTATTTTTTAAAATCCAGGGGGAGATTACCCCATCTGCCCATGAGTGTAAAAATAGTGTAAAAATAGTGCTTTTTGGATTAGTTATTGAGAATAGTCTAGGGTTCATGACGCCTCAGAAAATATGAGAATTGAGACAGTAGTTACTATTTTGGATTAGTAAAATATTATTTGAATGGGTTAGCGCGGTATTTTCGTTGGGTTAGTGGGCAAAAACAATGCTAAACTAATTTTTTATTGGGTTAGCAAAATAGCAGCTAACTCCAGCTGTTTTGAATAATAATTTTGTGTTTGAATATCATATACTAGTCCGAGTAGTTGTTATATTCTCGAATTAGCACTAATCGAGCGCCAACCAAACACACCCAGTCCGACATCGTTCGACAATGGAGACTACTCTTTTTATAGGTATCATCCTATATGTTTGTATAGGAAAGATGCTACGATAAATTATAGACTATACATTTTCGAATGGTTAAAAGCGTTTATGAATAAAAAATTAATACAAAGATCAAATTCGTGCTAAGTGAATCCAACAAATTTCAGTGTATCTAGAGACTTTCCGGATTTTACATTTTTTTTATATACAGGTTTGAATAATGAACTAGGGTTTTTGTACTAATCTGATGAAATCTTAATCGATTTAGACGAAGAGATGGTACAACCGAATTCCATGTCAGCTTAATAAGTGTTCTTTTAGATTCTGCTTAGGTTTACTATGATTTATTTTGTGTGTCGTAATGATATATTTTTTGTGCTTGCTACATCGTTGTTTAACTCAGGGGCGGAATTAGATTTTTAGATTGAGGGGCGCTGGGGCTGGAGGGGTCAGATATTTGCTACAGAGAAAAAAATATTAGAGGGGACCAAATATACAAATTTTTAATTTTTTTACAAAATTATACATATTTTTCAAACATTTTTTAAAAATTAAAAGGGGTCGGACCCACCCAGCCCCCTTATATCCGCCCCTGGTTTAACTCTCTTTTTTCGTGACCATCAGTGACGGAGTTACATAATAGCAGGGGTGGGCGTTGCTCCACTCTTGTCGGAAAAAAAAAAATTCTAAATCATTCTTATCTATATTTTTAGAAAAAGTAAAAAAATATATTTATATTAAAAAACAATTAAAATTTTGTCTCCCTTAGAAAAAAAAAATTTTGCCCTTTAATTCAGACTTCAGACACATTTCTTTATTCTTTTCAGTCAGACACATTTTTTATTTTTATTCTCTATAAAGAATCCAATTCACTCTCTCCTTCGGCCTTGTATAGTAAGGAAAACGTTGATTGATTAGCTATACGCATAAAGTCAAGAAAGAAGAGGGACTACATATCTATTGAGTCATTCCCTGAACTCCAAAAGAACGTTTGTCAAATCCTAAATTGATTGCATTGGCTCGGTATATAACATGTGGATCAATTAGCTCATCGACGGAAAGTTTAGCTCCACTTCTGATGGCTGTGCATGTGTTGTGTTTTGAGAGATAATGGTAGATGTATTGATACAATATAGATTTTGTATGAAGTTTTTGAAAAAAAAATAATTGATAGATATTAAATCTGTTTTATTCAAAAAAAAAAACATATTGACATCAAATTTACGAGGTGTTATGAAATTTGTACTTTAATTATTAAACTTTCCGGCATTTACACATTTTGCCACAAATTCCTGTTAAATTTTCTTTATTTCGTTTCCCAAGTGCAAACATGCATCGGAATGACGACTCTGTCTTAATGATGACTAATTAAAGTGTGTGTGTGTGTTGCATAGAAAATGAAAACATATATGAAAAAGGAAAGAAGTGTAAGATTCTTTTGTGATTTTCACATTATATATTTTGTTATAATGCTAATTTTTATGTAATGATTAAGTTATTATATATTTTCTTTTAGAATTTAGTGTTCATCAGTTAATTAGTAATTTTAAGCATGATGTCTAATTCTTTAGAGTTGAGGCAAATTGTATCCGACCTCCTTTCAACTAAGAATTTATAATTTAATAATTACGATCTTGTAAGCTCCATTATCTTACATGCACTACCCTTTAAGACGTAACATTTATCTTATCAAATTTTTATAAAAAAAATCATGAAACATAAAAATAAAATAAAAATATTGTGATCAATCTGATAGTGCATGATTAGCATAGTCAACTCAAATTAACAAGAAAAAATAGTATCAATACCAAATTATAGCTGCAAATTAGTATAGCATCTCTGTCAACTTTGATGTATCTTAAAGTACTGAATTGACATAACAACAACTACTGTAACAAAATAGAAAAGAAAATGAAAAGAACAAGAAGAAACATAAAATCATGCGACTTGAGTATTTTATCATGCCATCTTCCATATCATCTTCTAATTACTATCTTTTTCGTTTCCAACCTACATATCCAATACCAACAAAAAAAATATAAATTATTATTTATTATGATAATAAAGTAAAAATAAAAGTAGATAGTAGATTTATTATAATTTTTTTAATACATTATATACTATTTTCATTATACTAGTTAGCAATATTTTTTGGAACTGTTAAATTAGAAAAGGAAACCTGAGAAGAATGTATGACATGATCCGAAGAAGTATGCATAGATTGAAGTAGCTGGGAAGCTGACCCATACATGAATGACTCCTACACATATAAATTTTCATCCATTGTAATAAATAAGTAAGATATAATTATAAATATTAAGAGAAAAATGATATCAACCTGAGTTAGAGTATTTGTCATGAACATTGGAGCGCCAAAAATATTAAAGTCATTAACTTTCTAACGGTGATTTACTACTTCCTGATTTATCTTTTGTAGCTCTTGATATTCCTATAAATATGATGTTATTAATGTTTAGAAAGAAACTATATGAATATATGAAAAGGTTAAGATTGATTTCATATGTCATACCTTTATTTTTTTCCTTTCTTTTTCTCTAGAATGCTTTTATAACGATCAGATCCTCAAGCTACATCTTTTTTTTCACGCCAATGACTTTCTTGGAGACTGACTCAACATTCTTCTGTGATGATCCCCTTTGGGATGGCTTAAGAATTTTATTATTCAAGGCAGGCTCATTATTTTCTTCTCGTAAGAAAATCTCGACTTTACACCTAAACTCTCTTGCTAATTCCTTAGCATATTCATAACCTCTCCGACTTTGGGAAGCCGTGAAAATAATGTAGTTATAGATATGCATCAATGAACCATAACGGTTTGTAATGCTTGCTTCTACATCTACTTGGCTAGTCTCATGAGAGGCTGTATCAATTCCATCTTTTGCATCCCTGCGCCATCTTTTCAAATAATATTTCTCTGGAAACTCCTTAGCATTCATTGTGTCAAGGACTTTTAAAACATGACAACATTGTATCCCTATGAACTCAAAACTTTTACAACTACAATTTATGTGATCTGTTGAAGAATCATATTGGACAACACATTCCTTCTTTTTATCCTTGTAACCTTCAATTATCGTATATGTTTGTAAAGTACCATTCAGACCGGAATTATAAATAACACAATTCAGAAATTTTCCATATTCTTCTTCAAATAATTCATACACTTTGGGAGTGTATATACGAGCAGCTTACTTCAACATATCAGAGAAAGGTACTTTAGGAATACCTTGACTTGCACGAAAATCAGCAACTAGCTCGGCATTACGTTGATCTTCTAGAACTCGTTCAAAGTGGCCAAAAAAAATCTAATAATAACTGCTTTGGATCTAAATATCTTTTGAGAACACTATTTATGCTCTCACTTCTTTGTGTGTTTTTCATATCTGCACAAAATACATTCCTTCCATACACTAAAGCCCACTTTTCTCGATCTTCAAATAATTTTCTCAACCATTCATTATCGTGTAAATGATAATTATTCAACATATTATCCCATAAATTCAAAAATTCTCCTCATACTAGCAATCATAAACACAATGACTAAATTCTTTCTCAAAAGTTTTAGACCCGCTAAACACTTGACTCAAATGTTTGGCAGCATTTTGATACATGTGTCAAACACAAAAATGATATGTTGTTCCAGGCCATACAACTTTTATGGCATTGCTCATCGCCTTATCTTGATTTGTTAGAATCACATGTGGTATTTTTCCTCCAACAGCATCAGTAAACGTTTCAAATAACCACTTAAATGATTTAATTGTTTCATCGAATAAAAATACAACACCAAAAAATATTGTCCCCTTATGATGGTTAGCACCAACTATCAAACCAAGAGGTCTGTCATATCCATTTATTTTATAGGTAGTACCAAAGCA
>CAXKVV010001797.1:0-34146 GCA_964058805.1 Schoenoplectus triqueter
ATATAGGCATAGTGTAAGGCTTGGAAAGTTCTAGAAAGAGCCAGAAAGGCTTGCAAGGATATGAAGACCGAATAGTGGCAAAAGGGTAAATAAGAGAGTATATGCAACTAACTCAAAACGGCTTAACTGCTAGAGATTGACTCAATTGAGTAATTAGAAAACACAAATACATCCTAGCCACTGATTTAGATTGAACCAAGGGTTGAGATTGAGTTTAAACCGTAATCCAAACACTAATTACTCAACCAATCACCATTTAGCAATATACATACCCCTGGCTTATATAAACCCTCAGAATTGATTCACAGAAGGGAGGAGAGACCCATAGCCCTTCAAGAGACGACCCAGAGAGCAAGTTAGAAGCTTTACTAACCGATTGAACTCAACAAGTGTTGAGAGCTCGGTATACACACTCCCTCTACCTCAATTACAGTGAATTAGAGAAGCTCAAGACTAAGAAAAGGGTGAAGGTTAGTGTTATGATTGAAGCTAATGATTTGAATGACAATTGTACTCGATTTTCATATATCAGTATACTCTTAATACTGTTGATTGTAATTTTTTCATATATTTTTCCTTTACTATCCGAATTATCCAATATTTTGGATTAAATTTCTTCTCTAAGCCGTCGCCTTGTTATTTCTATCATTTATCTCTTATTTCTTTGATTGTATTTCGGTTAATTGGCTTGAAAATATAACTGATACGCTGGAATAATCGGGTTGATCGAAGATTGCACGATCTCTCAACCTCACAGTCATGCTTTAGCGCTGATCGAAGATCAATTGATCTCTCAGACTCTTGCATTCCTAGTTGATTGTTCAAAGATTCCAATTCTTGATCAATTCATCAATTGGAATCGCGGAAAATTGAACAGTTATCAAAGATTGAGATTGAATGTGTATAACTGCCATCTTTTCTCATAATTGAGGCAATTATTCACTCAATCCAGATACTATCATAGCTGACGATGAGGTTTAATGAAAAGAAATGTATCAATTGGCTGGGAATGCAAGAATCTGTCCAGCTCCAGTAATCGGTATTGACTGTTCATTCTGGAACTCAATGATTAACATGAATTAAAGGAAATTACAAGAATAAAACACTGGATTGCGTCAATTGGAACTCAGAATTACACAATTAAACAATAAAATGGAAGAATTGAAGCTAGAACAAGGTTCAATTTCGGTTGAATTCATCTGGTACCGAATTCCGGTATGAGTTGGTACTTGAGTGTGATAATTCCGGTGTTCCACCGTACCGATGCACGATCTAAAGGTACAGACTAGCTCTTCGTATCAAGGCGACGCTGCAGGTAATGGCCGATCTCCGATTAGGTCGCCGGAGTATCAAGATCGTTTATCCAGTGCGCGTCTCAAAGCACTGAGAAGGAAGATGGAAGGAGACGCTCTCCGCACTAATCTTGGAAGGCTGCGCGAATATTGAAACATATCCAAAGGGTCTAAGCTATCGGACATTTAGGAAATTAAAGCATGAATTGATCTGGGCCTTCGATCCATGCAGTGCAAATCTTAATCTAATCCGACGGCCCAAATAAGAATAGGATTAAATGAAAGATGGGTGCCAATCTTGATATAGATCTGGCGGCCCAGATTAAGCCCATTAATCAATTAATAACAGAACACTAATTATATATGGTAAATAAATGATTTGAAAATGTTATTGAACTCCAAATTGACTCAAATTTGTTTCTAAACTTTCCTTATTTTTCATATTATTTTTCTATACAATAATATTCCAGTTTTAGAAATATAATCATGATAAAACAATTTAAAAGCAAAATACATCACATATATTGATATGTTTGACTTAGCTTTGACTTGTCATTTTAAATACTATAAAAATTCCAAAAATACAAATAAAAATCATAAATAATAACTAGATATGTTTTAGTGATTTTTCAAGTGATTTTCCATGAAATAATAATGATGATAGTAATATACTATAATAAATAATGAGATTAGCTATATTCTTTGATAAATAAAAATATATGAATAATAATAGATATTATATTGATATTTTCTTGATATTTTCCTGTAAAAAGAATAATGAAAATAAATAACACAAAACATACAAAATATACTACCATGATAATAAATAGTAAAATACATTTTCTTTTATAATAAAGAATGATAATATAGTTTTATAATATGAATTGTATTTCTTTTGTTATTTCTATACAAATATACAAAAATATACTTTTGATGAATAAAATGTGATAAAAATAATAGTTTTAATAAAAACATAATGAATTTCATCCCTTATGACTAATAATAAAATCTTATACTTTTCTATAGATAATAAATAGAGATAATAAAAATAGATATAATGAATAGTATAATAAATAGAATAGAATATTAGTAATGATTTCTTTTAGCTATTATAGATATAAAAAAAATATATAATAATAAAATAATAATAATAATAATAATAATGATAATAGTAAAATAGTATAGCTAACCATCTTTTAATTTTGTAAATAATTTTTACATAATGAATAGTATTACAATATAATAGAATATAATAACACAATTCTATTACTTTAGCTATTATAAGCATTTTTAAAAATATAAATAAAACATAACTATCTTACTTTCTATTATTTTTGTAAGTGATTTTCTACAAAATAAATAGAGTTTAGAAATAATAAAAATAAAATTCTACTATTTTAGCCATTATAAAAAATCCCAAAATATTAATAGCTACCCCTTTTCCTATTTTTGTAAATAATTTTCTACATAGACAAATAGGGTTTAAGAAATAAAAATAATAATAATAAAAATAATAATAGTAATATAATAATTGTAATAATAATAATAATAATAATAGTAATAATAATAATAATAATAAATGCATCCTTATAATAATGGAAGATATTATAATAGACTTTGTGCATTTTAAGAAATGAATAAATATGCTCACATAAGGAGTGTAGAGCCACATATGAATATTTGCACACATGACATGACATTTAAAGTGATTAGTCAAGACAAGAACATCTTGACGTGGGATGATTAAGGCTTCAATAGCAATATGAGAAGATATGTCGAGACAAGAACATCTTGACATTTGATGAAGAACAACAAGATACGTCGAGACAGGAACATCTTGACGTGAGATGAACAAGGCTTTGATAGCAGCATGAAGAAGTATGTCGAGACAGGAACATCTTGACACCTGATGAAGAATAACCAGAGCTACGACACTAACATGAAGATATACGTCGACTCTGAAGAAGAAGAACATTACGATGTCCTAGAGAGGTGACATCTTAATGACTCGCTGCCATGAGCAAGTAACTCATGATTGAATACGCTCACACAAGGGGTGTAGGGCTACATAGTAATTTTGCACAAGTAATGCAATACGTAGGATGATTAGTCGAGACAAGAACATCTCGACGCTCGTTGAAGATTGACCAAAGCTACGACATCAGCATGGAGAGATATGTCGACTTTGAAGATGAAGAACATTACGATGTCCTAGCGAAGTGACACCTTAATGACTCGGTGTCGTGAACAAGTAATTCATGACCATTTGAGCTGGCAAGACTGAACTCGTCCGTCGATGAGTTTGTCTCCTGGCTCATTTCCCGAGAATGTGAGATTGAATCAGTCTGTTGGTAGATTCATCCACAAAACAGTGAATGTGAACCGTTCTGTAGGTAGGTTCCTTCACTAACACATGCCCCAATGTTGAACTGGCCCAGCGCTTCAGGTTTGACATTGTGTGCAATTGTGTTTCCTAGGTTTATGAATCGGCTTAGTGCTTCGAATTCATGATCTAGAAGATCGGTGAGAAGAAACACGTGGGCCATAGCCACCCTTCTCCTGATTCACCAACCTCAAGATCAACCGGCTCAGTGCTTCGAGTTGTATCTTGTGTGATTGGTTGTTGACTAGTTAAGATTGAACCGGTCTGTTTGTAGGTTTATCTTCTAGATCAACGGAGGTCGAGTCGGTCTGTATGTAGACTCACCTCAAGCCCCTATGAAGAGATTAACCTGGTCTGTTGGTAAGGTTACATCTCGAGGTGGCATGGACTGAACCGGTCTGTTTGTAGGTTCGTCCCCCATAGGATAAAGCCGATCTGTTTGTAGGTTTTGTCCTCCCTAGATTGAACCGATCTGTTTGTAGGTTCATCTTCCGTAGACCCCTTTTCATAAACCTAGACGACCACTTGACTATCTCTTAACTATACTATTTGCTTCTCTCTTTCAAAGATCCAGAGGTGCCTCGAGGTTCGTAGCCCAGGGTAATTAACGATGGGGGCTTGCGCCCACCGGAATCTACAAGAACTCACAATCACTAAAAAACCCCCTGAATGTGCATCCAAATAATCTCTAAACGGCAGAATCGGCCGACGTCCAGCAGATGCACGCTCGGGAGGGATCTCCGTGTCCTTCTTCCGCAGAACCCATCGCCCGGCGGCGGTGCGGAGCGCGCGAAAAAGGGTCGCACACTGAGATAAACAGTTATAACGATTACTGAACAATTATAACGATTTACTGGGCAGAATAATTTTTCTCTGTTGTTTAAGCTCAATTTATCTTAACCAATTCAACCAAGTTTAAGTCTAACTAAAACTAAGCCTAATGCAGTTTTGATTAAGCTCTTGTATCCTATCATTAGTTTTGGTTCTTGTGCACTAATTCATTTGTATTTTAATCCATGCATAAAACTCAAACAAGGTAAATTATAAAATTCAAAATTGTTTTGCAAATCGACAAATCAAAAGAAGGTGTTTAGTGTAACAGTTTGTATGGAGGTGAATGTAATGTGGAAGAGGGAGGAAGAAGAAGACTCTCCAAGGCTGCTGGAAGACGTCTTTTGTAGAGGGAGACTCGATCAGATCGAAAGAGAATCACGACATTAACTTGCTGCCTTCTCTGCTTCGATTTTTGAAAAAGCTTCTTACGGTCCCATAGGCAAAGTGCCTATGGGTCTTAAGCTCAGTGCTCCGCCTAGCAGTTGGTTGTTCCGAGGCTCGTGATGCATCCATCTTGCTTTCAAGTGTGAAGACTTGTGTTCTAGCTTCAATTCTTTGCCCCTTTTGCCTAAATTTCCCTGAAATATAATTCTGATCAAGACACAATCAAATCTAATAAAATAAGCATGCAAATGTAGTGAAATAAAATATGAGATTGAGAGTTTAATATTGATTTTAGACACAATTAGAAGTCAAAATGTATATAAAGTCCTCTTAAGCATAGTAATAAGTTTGGGTTTCGAAAATTATTCGACGAGATAAAAAATTCGTGATTCGGGTATAGTACGGATATAATTATTGAATAATATTCATGAATAAAATATTTTTTTGACCAAAATATATTATATATTAAATTGATGAATTATTCATGAAATATTCGGTTATGAATAAAAAAATAAATTATTCATAAATATTCGGTTATGAATAAAAAATAAATTATTTATAAATATTCACGTACATTATAACTATGCTCGCAAGGACTCAAAAAGAGATTGTCACTTTCACACATATTAAAATAACTCTCATACACAATCAACATACACTCAAATACATACTCATTCACCACATTTTCTACGTACAACCTGAACTCTTAGATCAGGATGTATTACAGATGAAAAAGTCAAACGAGTATGATGACGGAGAATGCCGTAACAAATTTCAAATTAAGATGATGTGTACTGATTGGATTTTTCTTATTATATATATATATATATATATATATATATATATATATAATGACGCATTAGACTTTGATGCTAGATTTTAGTAATAATATGATTTATTAAATTAATATTATTAAAAATAAGAGTGAGAAACATAAAATTTCAAATATACGAATGACAGTGCGTCATTGTCAGTAGCGCGCTGTTTGAATTTACGAAACGCGCCACTGTCAGTGGCGCGTTTCATTTTTTATTTTTTTTACGAAACGCGCCACTGGCAGTGGCGCGTTTCCTTCTTATATATACAAAACGCACACAGTCGCAAGTGAGATGGAGGCGCTGCGCGGCGTTTCATTATTTTTTTGAAACGCGCCACTGCCAGTGGCGCGTTTCGTCCGCGTCACTGACAGTGGCGCGCTGCCATTCGTATATTTGAAATTTTACGGTTTTCAGTCTTATTTTTAACAATATTAATTTAATAATACTTATTAATAATAAAAACTGCTTTGATGCTGGGTTGGCAATCCCTTCATGTCTTTGAAGGCAGATATGCATTAATTTAATATTGAGCGCAGAAAACCCTTCTTTATTTAGGAAATATTTTATTTCCCCTTCATTTACAGAGATAGAAATTTCCTCCTTTATGTTGGCAAGTGCCAAGAGAGATTCAAGAAAAAAAAAATACAATTTGTAGTCAGATTGTATTTTTGTTTTTTTTCACATCTAATGACCATTTCATTAGGAATGAACGTACGTAATTTGTGGCCCGTGTATTTAATAAGAAATAAATCTTGCATATATCGTTTAAAGAAAAATCAATTTATTACAAAAAGACTGGGAAAATATTTTAAAATGCCTATGCTATTTTTTAATATAAAATTCGGTTATTTCAACATATTTTATTGTTAATATATTTCTCGAGAGAGATTTCTCTCCTATAGAGAGGTACGGCCTACGTGTGAAAACATATTAGATGCCACTGCAAATATAAAAAGGATATTTATATAGTTTTATTTCTCTCAATCACATTCCTTTTTCTGGATTCAAATATGCTATTAGAACCCTACTTTTTTCATTCAATGAACCCAAAACTTTAGTAGCTCGAATCTCAAAGTATCTCGAACTCAAAATCTCCACCTTCGAGATGGTAATAATAGAGCCCTCCTTTTATCCAAAATAACAACAGATTTGGATCTTTATTTCCCTTTGGGAAGAACAGATGTTCGTTTTATAGTTTCAAATTTTTGATAGAATTTGCTGCATATAATTTATTATTATTTTTGAAATGATAAGTGATAGTTTAGAAAGCCAAGGAGTGAATTAATTAACTGAATTAATATCCCCTGGTGTTAGTGCTGCTGCCTTGCTTAAATTAATACCATCTTTATGCTTATAATAAACACTTAAGTATGCGTGTCATCTTCGAATAAATGTTTATTAAATGAGGTAATGCCATACAGAGAAAATGCCTCATAACCTATAACCAATTAATGTCTGTACCAAAATTAACTATTAATATAATAAACGTGACGTGTGAAATGGATATGATAGCAACTACCAAAATGGAAGCAATAAACTCATAAACATACCTCTAATTGTGTGCTTTGTTGCTAAAAGCAAGACGGCTTCCCACACATTTTTTGATTTAAGAGAAAAAAGAGGTATTTTTTTTTATTCTGGTCTCCGAACTGTTTCAACCTCTAGCATCTCCAGAAGAAATCTGTAGGTTTTCAAACGTTCTTTGTGAAAATACAGTTAGTTTTAATTTAAAAAAAAAATTATTCCTTTGTTGTCAGCACATAGAAATATTGTATTAGAATAGATATTTCAACCTCAGAACTTTGGCGAAACTTTTCTGTTTCTTTTGGAAATGACGATCAAATTAATACATTTTTGCCGTGTAACTATTTATACATCATAACTAAAGATGATAATTCAATATTTTTGAGGCTGGACTTGTAGTTTAATTAATTTAATAATAGATGCCGTTCTATATATCAGCACAATGCTTTCACATTTTCTATGAGCTTTCCTTTTTGCCAAGTAGCAGGTATTTTATATGATTGTATTTTGTTGACCAAAATGAAGGGGGAGGCTCATAAGTCATATAATTAAAAAAAGAAAGAAAAAAGAAGAAGAGATGATTGCACTATGGCCTATTGCCGGATGACATATCAGATGGTACATTACGAAATTATTAAAAATAATTAAGAGGAAAGAAAATGATTAGAGAGAGATGCTGACAGCCATACCCATACCTGAGGTCAAGACGTCAAGTTGATTGGAACAGCACACCAACTCCTATGGAGAGACAACTGCATTGCATCCAGATGCAATCAAGTGTTTATCCAGAAATGGATTACTTGAGTTCATTAATCAAACCTGGACAGTGGACAGTGGACACTGGACAGGGATCGCTCGCCAACTCCACCTCTGTACATTTTTTTCCTCTCTCATTTTTTTTTTGTTGTTGTTGAGAAAAGTATGTTTTTGCCCCCTAAACTATCACATTTGGTTCAATTCAGCCCTTAAACTTTTTTTGGTTCAATCAACCCCTTATACTATTCATCTTGGTTCAAATTGGCACTTCCATCCACTCTCCATTACTGAGTTGGTAACATATATATCCGTTAAACTCACTCTCTTCTTCCTCTGTGCTTAGTTACGAACTCAACCCCCTCCATTTCTATTTACATGTTGATGTTGGTCTCTCCAGGACTTCATCCCACTTCTCTGTTACTTCCATCTTTTTTTTCTTCTTTCTTCACCTCCTTAGTTTGATCTATGGCAATACAACCTCTCAATTTTAGTGCTCCCATGAAAGTTTAAATAGATAATTCAGAATTTTCTATTTATTCTTTTGTATTTCTTATTACATCAGTGCACGACACTATTACATATATAGTAGTTTAATTATAAACCCTAGAGCTTCTAACTACCCTATGATTACATATTGACGGTGTAGATTGAGACTTTACAATGAGGTGTAATATGCGTGACCTCTTCTGCCAATGTCAGTACGTCCGTGCATGGGATTGTTGCTGACTGCAGCTATCCCTCAAGTCGGGTGTAGAATGGAGTCGTCCATTTTATCCTTAATAGCCTCCCCACAAGTTGATGGTGGAGCTGACACTGTCAACTTGGTGCGAAGAAAATTAAAACGATGAGTTGAGAGAGGTTTAGTCAGGATATCTGGAATTTGGTCCTGGGAGCTGATGTATTGAATTACTAAGTCATGAGATAGAATTTTGTCACGTATAAAATGGAAATCTATCTCGACATGTTTGGTCCTTGCATGGAACACCGGGTTAGAGGCTAGAAACTTGGCTCCGATGTTGTCACACCATAAAATTGGTGGGGATGTGAGAGGAAGATGTAACTCGGCAAGAAGATACCGAATCCAGGTTAGTTCAGCCCCTGCAAGAGAGAGAGCACGGTATTCAGACTCAGTACTAGAGCGGGAGACCGTCTGCTGCTTTTTGGAGCTCTAGGAAATGAGATTATCACCCAAGTAAATGCAGTAGCTAGAAGTTGATCATCTATCATCTGGGCAGCTCGCCCAATCAGCGTCACTGTAGGCGTGTAATTGTAGTTTGGAGGCTGGTTTAAGATTGATACCATGGGTAGCTGATCCATTGAGATAACGTAATACCCGTTTAACTGTTGTCCAGTGAGTAATTAGAGGGTTGTGCATGAATTGAGAAACTTTATTTACCGCAAAGGCTATGTCCGGCCTAGTAATCGTTGCATATTACAATGCCCCCACAACTGTTCGATATAATGTCGAGTTGTCCATAGGGTCACCATCGTACTTGGATAGAATGAGGTTAGCTGCCATGGGAGAGCAGATCGGCTTGGATTTATGCATGAGTGTCCGATGAAGAAGGTCATAAATGTATTTAGTTTGGCACAAATGAAGATTACCGTCAAGATAGGTGACTTCGATACCAAGAAAGTAATGAAGGTTATCTAAGTATGTAATTGCAAACCTCTCATGAAGCTGATGAATGACTTTATCAAGTGAAGCAGTATGACTGCCGGTGATGATTATGTCATCCACGTATACAAGGAGAAAAATAATGCACCCTTGAGTAGAAAGAACAAAGAGGGAAGGGTCATGATGAGAAGTTACAAAGCTGAGGGAAAGGAGGGTAGAGCTTAGAGTGTTAAACCATGCGCGAGGTGATTGGCGTAGACCATACAAGGCTTTGGAGAGTAAGCACACATGATTGGGTAGTTGAGGATTTATAAACCTTGGTGGTTGTTCCATATAAATTATTTTGTGGAGATCCCCATGTAGAAAGGCGTTTTGTACATTCAGTTGTCGAAGAGTCCAGTTGTTGGTCAAGGTAATAGTGAGTATGAGCCGAATGGTGGATGGTCGAACAACCGGGCTAAATGTGTCAAAATAATCAATGCCTTCTTCTTGATGGAAGCCTTTAGCCACCAACCGGGCTTTGTATCGTTCAATAGTTCCATTATCATATCTTTTGATTTTATAAACCCAACGACAACCAATGACATGTTGATCCATCGGTGGTGGGACAAGGTGCCAAGTGTGGTTGGTTGTTAAGGCGTCAAATTCGTTCTTCATAGCAAGTTGTCAATGAGGAGAATCTTTAGCCTGGTTGAAGGTTTTTGATTCAGTTGGAATGATGGATGCAGCAAGAAGTGCAACATGATCGGGAAACTGTTTTCTTATACGGGTGTTGTCTCTGGTTCTGGTGATCATGTGATGAGTTGAGGTAGGGGTTGAGTAGAGGGAATAGAGAGAGATGAACTCAAAATAGGAGGGGTAGCAAAGGGTGTTGGGCTAAGAGCAGGAGAAGTAGTGGGAGTTGGGTTCTATATTGGTTGTGGTCCAATAGAGGATGGGCCGGGATTAGGGATGGAGGGAGTGTGTTGCATTATGGGAAGTGAAATAATAGATGGGTTTGGTTGCGATGGGGAATATAGAGGTTGTTGTTGTTGTTTAAACGGAAAAGTGGTCTCATAAAAAATAACGTGACGAGAGATGAAAATCTACTGTGTAGATAACTCAAGGCAGCAATATCCCTTTTGGGACATAGCATATCCGATGAAAACGCAAGGTGAGGCCGCCCGTGGCTGCAATTTATGATCTGTGTAAGACCGAATAAAAGGGAAGCAGAGACAACCAATAGTCCGAAGAAAGAGATAATCTTGTGGTTTATGGAAAAGAGTTGTGTAAGGAATGATTTTGGTTTGGGTAGCCGGGAGACGATTTATTAGGTATACTGAGCTGGCAAAGATATCAGCCCAAAGATGAAGAGGTAAAGAAGCATGTTGTATGGTGGCTAGAGAGAGTTCTACAATATGACGGTGTTTGTGTTCGGCAATGCCATTCTGCTCAAGAGTGTAAGGGCAAGTTGTTTGGTGAAGGATTTGAGGGAACAGCCGGGATAGGGGTTTATACTCAGTACCGCCATCAGTACATAAAGTTTTAATGGTGGTTTGAAGCAAATTCTCAACTTGAGACTTGAATTTGGTAAAGACATCCACTAATTCATCTTTTGTTTTGAGAAATAAATCCATGTAAACCGTGTGTAATCATCCATAAAAATAACGTAATAGCGAAAACCATCTTTTGAAATAATGGGAGTAGGACCTCAAAGGTCAGAGTGTATAAGAGTAAGAGATGATGTAGTAGAAGATGTGCTAATTGAAAAAGGTAGTTTATGTGACTTTGACATACAGCAATCATGATAGAGAGATAATATTTTTGAAGAACAAGGTAAATGAAAAGAGTTTAAGACATGAAGAGTAGTGGTAGAAGAAGGATGGCCAAGACGAGCATGCCACAAGTCAGCAGATAGTTTGGCACCAAGATAGGCTTGTTTCAGCTGAGCTGAAGGAAGATGGAGAGAGTAGAGGCCGCTATGATGCTTGGCTTGAAGAAGAGAAGACAACGTGAGGCGGTCCTTGATAATGCAAAGAGTAGGAGAGAACTCAATGAGTAAATTATTGTCAGTGAGTAATTGAGAGATGCTTAAGAGATTTTTTTGTGAAAGAAGGGACATGTAAGACATTATTTAGCCGTAGAGAATTATTGGCAAAAGAGAGGACATAAGAGCCAATGTGAAAAATAGGCATACCAGTTTCGTTTCCAATGTGAAGTTTGTCAAGCTCTCATATGGGGCAAAGGATGTGAGATTATTCAGGTCACTAGTGACATGGTGTGTGGCCCCCGAATTCAAGTACCAGTCTACAGTGGGAGGGGTGTCAGATGGATAAGTAGTGTACGCTTGAGGTGGCTTAGATGTGGGGGACGAGGAAGAGGTGTACCGATCATCAAACCTGTGCCAATAGTCAATAGTCAAGTGTCCTTTCTTAAAGCAAATTTGACAGACAGGGGTTGGGTTGGAAGGAACAAGGTTATTCATGGGGCGAAGGGAAGGCCTGGGAAGAATACCAATGCCCGAGTTGGAGAGGAAAGGAAATTTGTTCTTGTTAATTTGGTTGTAATGGGGAGAGTAAGAAGAACAATTGGATCTGAAGAGAATGAGCTAGACGAAGGAGGTGTGGCCGCCATTGGCTCTGATATCATGAAAGTTTAAATGGATAATTCAGAATTTTCTATTCATTCTTTTGTATTTCTTATTACATCATCAGTGCACGACACTGTTACATATATAGTAGTTTAATTATAAACCCTAGAGCTTCTAACTACCCTATGATTACATATTGACGGTGTAGATTGAGACTTTACAATGAGGTGTAATATGCGTGACCTCTTCTGCCAATGTCAGTACGTCCGTACATGGAACTGTTGCTGACTGCAGCTATCCCTCAAGTCGGTTGTAGAATGGAGTCGTCCATTTTATCCTTAATATCCCAAACATTTTCATTGCTTTCCTTCTAAAGTCTAATATTATCTATTGCATTAACTGAATAAATATAATCTTAGTACTTTCCAATAATTCATAAATGAGATTACAAAACAAAACAATCACACAGGGAACTGAAAAGTGGTACATATATAAAAATTAAGAGATTGTTTCGTTTGCTCTCACGAGACAATTGATTTTTTTTCTTATTTAGTCTAAACTGACTTCAAATAAATAAATAAAAACAGAAGTTTACATCTTCAAAATTAAGACGAAGACAATGCTCATCACTTAAAGTATTAACGCTTCTTGCCTAACCAAAGCTGAAATAGATGCTCAATTAAGATTGATGAAGCTCTTAGAAAAAATACATAAAACTTGAGATAAATTTAAGATATTTATTATATGAAAATATTTGCACTGTAAATTACTTGCATTAGATCTCTTCTAAACACCGAATCTTAGTACGTTCAGCTTCAACCATTTTGAAGGAACAAATGGGAGAAGAGAGGAGGATAACAACTTAGAGAGAAAAGGAATGATAACAGAGGAGTCAGGACAAGAGAGCAAACTAATTAACTGATCACCATAACAAGCAAAGGAGAATAAATATGATAGTAACTAACTTAGTAACAGAGATTCAATGGAAGGGCCAGTTTGAACCAAACTAAATAATATAAGGGATTGAACCAATTAAAAGTTTAAGGGCTGAATTGAATCAAATGTGATAATTTAGGGGGGCAAAAACAGACTTTTCTCTTCTTCTTGTTTCTTATGTTTTCTTTTTTTTTAAAAAAAAAATTGACCCTCAGTACATTTTCGTTTCACAAAGTCTTAATCAATTTAAGGTACCACCGACATTAATCATTTTATCTAATCTGCCCATTAAAGGGATTGACTGTACTGGAATCAAGGCTTTATCCAAAAATGGATCAACCGAGTTTAGTAACCAAAGTTGTATGGGTATTGCTCCCCCACTACCCAATGAAATGTTTCTTTTATGCGTTAGACAGCTCTACATTTTTATTTCATTAATCTTTATCAATGTTAAAACGAAAAATAAATCTTATCAACACGTCATTTGTACCATTTTTATTTTGGTGAAGATTGTATTAGTTGTCATGATTACCATTTGTTATCAAATGCTGTTACAAAATAAGATATGATAATATATATGTACAAAAATAGACATGAAAAAGATGCTTAAAGAATTACAAAAATAGACATGATAATATATATATGTACTATATTGAATAATCGATAGATAATATGAAATGCATAAATATTGGAACGTTTATTCGAAATATTGACTCGTGAATAGGAAAAGGATATTTCATGCTATCAAATAGTTATATGTCACAAAGAGATGCTATTATGGCGAGAACTAATAAATTTCTAAAACCTCATAAAAACATCAGCGGATATTAGTCCGAAAGTCAGACAGTACGCATTTTTCAGAGTATATATATATAAATAGAACGTTTGGAAACGGTATAATAGAAATTTGCAGAGCTTCTTCATGATCAGAAGACAGAGACGGTATGCAATCTAAAATTAGTACCATCTCCAGTCTCCAATGGTATTATTATTCAAGCTAGGTTGAGGGGTCAACCTCCAAATCATTAGCCTTCCAAGTAGAAACCACATCATGCTACCAAAATTAATTAAAAATAAAAGAACCTGTCACATGATTGATTGGCAACATAGTTTTTTTTTATTATAGAGTCACTTTTATTTAAATGCGAACTCATTTTTTTAAACAAAATTAAATGAAATATTTTGGGAGAATAATATAGGGAAACCGGACATCTTACCACCAGGCCAGGCATTAAGATATGGTATGGAGTGTATCAAGCGAGATTTGTGTGGTGGATCATCGAGTTGAATATTAAGATTTTATTTGCCGAAAAGTATGTGATGGCTGATAAATCTATTATATATCATATATATAGAGAGTTGACCTATAATATTATGTATAATATAAATTGTTTTCATGTTATGATTTTTTTCTTTTTTAAAATCTAAATAGTTAATTCTTATTGCTCAAAATAATTTACATATGCAAATCAAAATGAAGATCATATTTTATATTTTTTTAGAATTATTTTTCTTTTTTTAGATAGCTAGAAAATAAATATCTTTGAACAACTCATAATAATTAAATCAAATGATTTTCTAACTATATTAAAAATAATAAAAAATTCTAAATTTTATAAAATTTAGTATCCAACTAGATTTTCATATATAAATTATTTTGAGCGGTTCAAATCGACCATTTAGACATTGATGCATAGCACATAAGCGATCTGTAATATGCATAGCATTGTAGGCTAATATATATATATATATATATATATAGAGAGAGAGAGAGTAGAGATATCGTGAGCATAAGCTCACGAAGACATTTCGTGAGCTTAACTCAAAAAGTATACCAAATTATCTTCAGATTTTAATTTTAATTTGCATCCCACAAGATTTCATATAAAGAATTTAATGAGTATGATAAATTAAAATTTTGAGATGATTTGATGTACTTTTTGAGTAGAGAGAGAGAGAGAGAGCATAACACATATCACTTTCATGCTATGGATCGATTCTTTATTTTCTGAGTTTAAATAATCGATCTGAACTGCTCAAAATGATTTTCATATGAATATCTAATAGAAGACCAAATTTTATATTTATATATATTTTTTTATTTTTTAGATAGTTAGAAAATCACTTGATTTAATTATTATGAGTCCTCCAAAAGAAGTGATTTTTTTAACTATCTAAAAAAAGTAAAAATTAAAATTTTAAAAAATAAAATTTGGTTTATAACTAGATATCTATATGAAAATTATTTTGAGTGATTAAGATTGATCATTTTGGTTTTAAAAATGAAGAACCGATCATAGCACATTGATTGTTCGTACTATATATAGCATCGTAGCCCAACTCTCTCTCTCTCTCTCTCTATATATATATATATATATATATATATATATATAGATATATATAATTGTGCTACTGTTAGTCGTGAAGTATAAAATACTTTTATATTTTGTGCCATCTCATTTTTTAATTCAAAACATCGATCCAACCGCTTAAATTAATGTTCTTTGAGACCAAATTTTATATTTTTTTTTGGAAATTTTTATATTTTTTTAGGGGTAGAAAATGCATTGAGTTTATGATTTTCAATAATAATAATTTTTTAACTCCCAAAAAATATGAAGAACACTTTGAATGGTTGGATCGATATTTTAAATTTAAAAAAAAAAGAGATACGGCGCGAAGTATGAAAGACATTTTATACTTTACGACTAACGACAACATATATAAAAGTTCAGACGGCCGATCCAAACCGTTGAACATCATCTTCATATTGAAATATCCTTGGAGATCAAATTTTATATTTTTTTGAATTTTTTTGATATTTTTTAGATGGGTACAACTATATAACTACAAGTAGCTATATAACTACATAAAGCTCAGGTTATGGGCCAATATTTTTATTAATAACATAATAAATTCAAAAATATGAGAATAGCACTTGATAAGTAGAAACTTATGAAATTAAAAAATTCACATTTGTTGAACGTGTATCCAGGTCCATATTTGTTAAAAGTCTATCTTGATCCGTACTTGTTAAATGCGGACCTAAATTTTTTTTTAGAAAGTTCAGAGTTGAATTATATTAATTTTAATTAATGTATATAACTGAAATCATCCCGGTCCTCTTATAACTAAGTTTATTAATAGACTGATTTAAGTGTAATTTAAGTTAATAACTAAGTTTATCGGTATTTTATTTAAACTATTAACTAAATTTATAATTATTTTTTTCTAATAAACTAACATAATAAACTCACTAAATAACCTCATAATCCCCTGATCAAAGTCATAAGGGTCATCCCTGTGTGGATGTGATTTTTTAGCTCTTTTATTTAGCTTTTCGATAATATTCATTGACCACACTTTCGCTCCATTCACTAATACTATAGATATATTTCTTCATTGGTCGAACCAATTAACATATTTATATTAAGTACCTTCAATTATTGCTAAAATCGACAAACATCAACATGTTTTGACTACACGATTTAGTGATTTTGACTCATTACTCATCATAATTCCCCAACGATAATTTTTATCTTTACATTGAGTCAATCTACTTGGATCTATCTTTTTTTTTACCATTTTGATATACTATAGTACCTACAGTTAATAAAAACTTATATCAATTTGGGTACTACTATCTGATAGATAACATATCTTCCTTAAATTGACGAGATTTTTTCTTTGAAGCTGCCAATTTGAAGAAATTTTTAATTTTCTAATTGGGACATGCTTTGTATAAGTTCTTCGAAATATATTGCATACAATATCGATGCACAATATTCTCATTTTTTTGACTAACCATATTACGGATACTCAAAAACCGCTTTGATTGCTCTGTGTTGATCGAAAATTACACAAATTTGTCCAGGTCTGGACACTTCACGACACAAATGACACAACTAACTCATAAACCAACTCTAATTCTCCTTTTTTTTTCAATCAATACAAATTCCAAAGGACATGAATTGATTTTCAGCGTCATAACCACATGCCATCAATAATCTTCCCTCATAACATCCAGATAAAAAGTAGCATCGGAACTTATAACCGGTTGAAGGTACCGAAAGGCTTCGATGTAGGGACCCAAAACCCATGCCACACACTTAAAATAATAAACTTCTGGTCGAATGTTGGGCTTTGTCAAAATATTGTATTTCATTCCAGAATATTTTGATTGAATGATATTGAATAATTAAGATAGTATGCCATGCGAACTCTCCTAAAGTTCTAAAAAAATTGTGCTATTGCTTCTTCGCGACCTCATCAAATCTTAGAGTAAGAAGGATTAATACCCAAAATTTTATGTTATCCCCTGCATTTTCACATACAACTCAACCATTCTCCAATTCATTTCTGTTGTTGCCGTTTGAAATATCATTTATCACTCAACTTCATCTCGAATATGAATTAAACAAAAATGATAAGCACTATTATAGCATGTATTATACCGTGCTTTGATTAAAAAAAATGAATTCTTTAGTAATCTGAGCTGTCTGTATATCATAGTTATGACCTCATCAAATTACGTATCTCTGTTTGTATTAGTTGTCATGATTACCATTTGTTATCAAATGCTGTTACAAAATAAGATATGATAATATATATGTACAAAAATAGACATGAAAAAGATGCTTAAAGAATTACAAAAATAGACATGATAATATAAGATGGAGATCAAGGCCTTTTGATTTTAAATATATAAAGTATTAATTTTAGAGTAATTTTAGTGTACATTTAACTTTTATAGTACATTTAGGAATGTTAAAACTTATTTCAATCTGATGGTCAACTCGATCTAATTCATTTAATTATATATTGTTGAATTTTTTATAATTTAATATTAATTAAAATTTATATATATAATAAGTAAGAATAAATATATTCTAATTAATATTAAATTACTTAGAAATATATAAAAATGAGTGAGAATATTTTTGGTGCCACTGATTGTAGTGATATAAGATGCCACCAAATTACTTTTTCATTTATATTTTAATATTTAATATTTAAAACTTGGATCCAAATCATTGTTGTTCATTTTTTTATATTAGATGTATGCTCGTAAAATTTCATGATCTTTCACAATTTATCAAATGATAGCGAATGAATGCATAAAAATAACAATCATAGTTAATTAGGTTCACTTATTTTGTTATCATTTGATCTAGTATAAAATGATATTCAAAATCATAAAATTTTATAAGCATACATCTATCATAAAAATGAACATGATTAATATTTGAATTCTAAATTTAAGTATTAAATTTTTTTAATATAAATTAAGTAAGTTGATGGAATCAGATTTAACTAGAAAATAGTGTCACTAGATTCCTTCTCAAAATGGTTAATGAATATCAGATCAGATCGGATCGTGTTAAGAATAATAATAAAATAATGACAATCCAATCTGAATCAAACTCAAAAATATGTGTAATTTGTATCAGTATAATAGTATAATTGCAGGAAAGTGAAGTGAGCCGCTACGTCATCAGTAGCTATATAACTACATAAAGCTCTGGTTATGGGCCAATATTTTTATTAATAACATAACTAATTCAAAAACATGAGAATAACACTTGATAAGTAGAAATTATGAAATTAATAAATTCACATTTGTTGAACGTATCTAGGTCCGTATTTGTTAAAAGCCGATCCTGATCCACACTTGTTAAATGCGGACCTAAATTTTTTTATAAAGTTCAAAGTTGAATTATATTAATTTTAATTAATGTATATAACTGAAATCCTCCCGATCCTCTTATAACTAAGTTTATTAATAGACGGACTTAAGTGCAATTTAAGTTAATAACTAAGTTTATTAGTATTTTATTTAAGATATTAACTAAATTTATAAATTTTTTTCTAATAAACTAACATAATAAACTCACTGAATAACCTCGTAATCCCCCCGATCAAAGCCATAAGGGTCATCCCTCTGTGGATGTGATTTTTTTAGCTCTTTTATTTAGCTTTTCGGTAACCCTCGTTGACCATACTTTCGCTCCATTCACTAATACTTTAGCCATATTTCTTCACTAGTCGAACCAATTAACGTATTTGTATCAAGTACCTTCAACTATTGCTACAACCGACAAACATCGACATGTTTTGACTACACGATTTAGTGATTCTAACTCATTACTCATCATAATTCCCCAACAATAATTTTTATCTTTATATTGAGTCAATATACTTGGATTTATCTTTTTTACCATTTTGATATACTGTAGTACCTACAGTTAATAAAAACTTATATCAATTTGGATACTACTATCTGATAGATAACATACCTTCTTTAAATCGACGAGATTTTTTCCTTGAAGCTGTCAATTTGAAGAAATTTTTAATTTTCTGATTGGGATATGCTTTGTATAAATTCTTCGAAATATGTTGCATACAATATCGATGCACAATATTCTCATTTTTTTGACTAACCATATTATGGATACTCAAAAATCACTTTGATTGCTTTGTGTTGATCGAAAATTACACAAATCCGTCCAGGTCTGGTCACTTCGTGACACAACCAACTCATAAACCAACTCTAATTATCCAAAAAAAAATTAAATCAATACAAATGCCAAATATATGAATTGATTTTCAGCGTCATAACCACATGCCATCAATAATCTTTCCTCATAACATCCAGATAAAAAGTAGCATCGAAACTTATAACCGGTTGAAGGTACTAAAAGGCTTCGATGTAGGGACCCCAAACCCATGCCACACACTTAAAATAATAAACTTCTGGTCGAATGCTGGGCTTCATCAAAATGTTGTATTTCATTCCAGAATTTGTTGATTGGATGATATTGAATAATTGAGGTAGTATACCATGCGAATCCTCCTAAACTTCTAAAAAAATTGTGCTATTACTTTCTTGCGACCTCATCAAATTTTAGAGTAAGAAGGATTAATAACCAAAATTTTGTGTTATCCTCTACATTATCAATTAATGATATTTTCACATACAACTCAATCATTCTCCAATTTATTTTTGTTGTTACCATTTGAAATATCATTTATCACTCAACTTCATCTCAAATATAAATTAAACAAAAATGATAAACACTAATACCTCCTGTATTATACCGTACTTTGATTAAAAAAATATGGATTCTTTAGTAATCTTAGTTGTCTCTATATCGTAGTTATGATCTCATCAAAATACGTATCTTTATTTTTAGGAAAAGAAAATATAGGATGATTATCATAATTAATACTCGTTGATCCTGATGACATTATCACCCGCATAAACTACAATCGGAATAATTATGTCAAATTATGAAAATAAAATTGGTTAATCTCTTAAATATATTTTTAACTTTATTAATATAAAATAAATTAAAATTTAAATAATTCTCTGATCTTTATTATGTCCGGAGAGAGTCGAAAGTATGAATTTAAAAGAGCTACGGATTTATAATGGGTCTCAAGAATACCTTTTTTAAAAGCGGACATGAGTCCATATTTCTTAAAAGTGAATCTAGGTTCTTATTTCTTAAGAGCGGACATGAATTTATTAGTACATTATAAGAGAATTTCAGTTATATATGTTGACTTAAATTAAAATAATTCAACTCTGAAGTTTCTAAAAAAAATTTCAAATCTGTATTTAACAAGTACAAATTAATATAAATTTATTAATTTCATAATTTCTATCCGTTAAATATTATTCTCGTGTTTTTAAATTTTTATGTTATTAATAAAAATTTCGGGGTTACGGGTATACAGCTAGTAAGAATTGCACACACTCGTTTATACATTCATGTTTTTTTTTACAGCTGAAAGCTGGTACACAAGTGAAATGATTTATTCCTTTGATAGAAATTGTAAATGCCCTTTCACCTTTCATTACTCACATAAAGAACCTAAATCAATTATCAAAAGGTCTCAACTCTCAAGTGCCCCCATCTGTTATCTCCGCATCTCCAAACTTTATGTCCTTCAACTGCTCTCCCTTGTCCAATGTAATTATGCTTCACAGTTTGCTTTTTTAACCGCATGCATGCAAACCCAGGTTAGTGGGCTCGGCCTTTCTCGCACAACTTTTTGTTTATTTTTTTAATATGAGACATGATATGTTTTCACAGTTTGTACCCACAAGGCCACAATTTGTAATAGACAACTCGAAGAATTGTTTGTTAGTGATTTTAAAAAAATATAAATATTCGTTAAGATATTTATTTTCTAAGCTAGCTACAGAAATATGATAAATTAATTATATATATAATTTCTAAAATAAAACCAACAAATAAAAAATCATCAAGTGATTAAATAACTGATTTTTATTAGAATTTTTAATATTTTCATCTATTAAAATATGAACGTATTATCCGTAAAAATATGATTAACTAGCCGTATAATGATTAATCATTTAACAGTATTTCATCAATCCATTAAGCGTATTTAATAATTTACAACATTGAATTAACTTCAAAATAATGTTAAATGGAAAATAATTTTTTTTGATAGAATAAAAATGCGATGGAGGTGCTTATTAATATGCTGGTTGAAGTGAAATTAAATGCATCACTGCGCATTACTCATGAATGGAAATTGGCGCTGAATGATCGGAGTGTAGAATGGGTGCACAAAACAAGGTCGGATAGTAGCGTCACGGAAATCAAGGAAAAGATAGTGTGGCGCGGTGGGGCCGAGGAGGACCAGTCAGCTTTAAAGTAGTACAAAGAAAGAGGGACTAAATATGTCAGAGGCACTCACATGGCTTGTGTTCCTCCCTACTCCTAGTGCTCTACTCGTTTCTACCCTCCATGCTCTGCAATCTTCGTTTTTCCCCCTCTTATTTTTACTCATGAGCCTTGAGGCCCTTGACATTATGAAATGGACCTTCATATTTAATTTCTCGATGAAATAAAACTGCCAATAATTATTTGGAATATGTCCGTTTATAAGTTTATGTGATGTATTAACATTAATACGCATTACTTAATAATTATATAATGTTAATGTAGAAGAAATATATATGAGTGTAATGAAGTTAAACATACTGATATATTAGAAAAGTATGAGGGACTAGAGTGAAAGAGGAGGAAGTGTGATTATTGGATTGGATTGTATGTAGGAGATTGGAGCGGAGAAAGGTGGGGTAGAGGCCAAGAGGCCAAGAGGCCATCAATCGCAGCCAGTGGGGTGGGATCTCAACGAACCCGTTGCTGTCTCTCCAAACAAAACCTCTCTCTTCTCGCTTGCTGCTGAGTGCTGAGCTGCTGCCTGCTGGCCTGCTGTGCGCCTGAGTCATGGCTTGTTGTTGGCATGGTATGGTTCCATTTTTCATATGGCTCTTCACGTGTGCCTGCCTTCCCACGGTTGCCTGCCTGAGTTGGAAAGCTAGTCTCATTTTTGTTGCTAACCTCTTTGGCTCCCTTGTGGGCTGTGGCTAAATATTCATGTGCTCCACCTATCATGTCCTAGTCTCTCTCTGTCTTCCAAGTTCCAACCATTCCCTTATTTTTATTTATTTATTTATTTATTATTATTATTATTATTATTATTATTATTATTATTATTATTATTATTATTATTATTATTAAGAAGAAGAAGAGTCATCTCAAGTTCAAATGGTCGATCCGATCAGTCAAAATATTTTTCATATGAAAATCTAGTTGGGAGTAAATTTTATATTTTTTTTGAAATTTTATATTATTTTTTAAGAAAACTAGAAAATTATTTGATTTAATTATTGTGAGTCATTAAAAAAAATATTTTCTAACTATGTTAAAAAATAGTAAAATAATTCTAAAAAATATAAAATTTGATCCCGACTAAATTTTCATAAGAAAATTATTTTAACCGGTCAGATTGACCATTTGAACTTTAAAAATGAAAAAACAATCTATAGCACACAGATCATTTGTGCTACGCGTAGCACCGTAGCATAACTTTAAATTTGATGTGTATATTATTTATCAATTGATATTAGTTTATGAACAATTTAAATGAATGGCACCACAAGACACGCTAAATTAGTTGCATTTTCAGCTTTATTGAATTGATTCTCAAGACTATCACGACAAGCTATTATCAAGTGAACTCCCACTTTTAAATGAATTTATTGCGGAGCAGGGATCATTTGACCAAAGATATTCTAACAATTGACAACATGTTTTTATTAATTAATTAATATCAGATTGAAATTAGAAACTAAAATTATGAATATGCCATAGGACATAAATATAGCCTAACGATCATACCTCATACTATTTTTGCATCATTTATTGTCTTTGTTGATACACCCATGACCACTAATTTTAAAATGTTGAAATTTCAAGTAAGTTGATGTATGATGTACATTAAATTTCATAATTTTTTTAATAGATTTTTGATGTGTTTTCACAAGTGCTAATAAATACCCTAAAAATGATACTAAATGATGGGTTGCAAGCGCACGACCTACCGTTAAGTATATTGTCAGGTGTCGAATCCACAAGGAACGAGATTTAAATATCAAATTTATTTCTTTTAATTAGCTAAGCAACCAATTTCAGATTTTCAGAAAATAAAAGACTAAATTCTAAGATTGACTTAATTGAAAAGATAAAATACGAGAAATTGAATATTTTTGGTATTCCTGGGATTTCGGCATACAAATTACTAGAGGTTGTTGGTATTCATTTAATTGATGTTACACTCTTATATTTTCTTTGTGGGTTTCTAATCCAATGGTAGTATTTATCCACTGTCGTGGCTTCATACCGTACAAAATTTACTTAAACACCCGCTTTCGCAGCGCATTCTCCTAAACTAAGTCTATTAAGTTTCATGATTAGCCTAAACATATTTTAGTAATTTACTTTCTCCTTTCGGTACTTCAATAAATCATTCAAATAAATTTAAGTGTCCCCATTAGAAACGGGTTTCTCCTTTCGGTCCTTCACCTATTCCTACGTTGTCTTATGTTATCGGGTCTCAAATTATTATCTTTCGATCTAACAATTCAAGTCCTAAGTTTAAACCATTTGTGTGACTAAGTTATACTATTTTTCTTGTTACCGATCTAGCGTGGCCATTCGTTAACCGGTATTTGCAATTAAATCAACTCATATCATACAAGTAGTTTAACAATTCAATTCACAAGACAAACAAAGATCAAATAAAGTAATAATGCCAATTAAATTAAACCAACAACATAGTACTTTGTTACATGCCTAATCCCAGGAAAATTTGTTTAGCCAAGCATGGCTTTAAGAATACAACGGTTCAGTTTTGAATCCATCACAGGGAATAAATGAGAGTTAAAGAGAAGAGAAAAATAAAACCCAATTGGAATCAAGACTCTCCAATCTCTCCACACTTCTCTGGTCCGAAATCTTCCTCTGCTTTTGTTCAAAACCGCACCTCCAGAGCCGACCATGAGAGAGAGAGTCCAGTCCGAAAAAGAAATCCTTTTTGTTTCTTCCTGCGCAATCTTCCTTCTTTGGTTTACCTCTTATGGAATCCCCTCGATTTACTCCCTAAATTTCAGCAATTTATTCTCTCTCTCACCTCCTCTTTCCAACCAAGAGGTAAATCTCTTTCCTTTTCTCTCATTAATCTCCTTAAATTACTGCATTTAATCCCTGCTAAATCATAGATGAGATCTCTAGATTTTCCTTCGCGTGTACATCTGTTTCCTTGCTCAATTCGCGTCTGGTAACTGCTCTCTGCCAAGGGTCTCGCTGAGAGTCTTGGCAGAGCCGAATTCTGTTCTGATTCCTCCAGAATTTTCTGAAAATTACAAAAACCAAGAAATACGACAGTAACAAGTTCTAGAAATAAAACACAGGCTAAAATAAGCATGATTCAAATAAATTGAGTGAATTATTGTGTTAAATCTTGTGCAAATATTATATAAAATGAGCACCTATCAAATCCCCCAAGCTTAAACTTTGCTTGTACCTAAGCAAATTAAACTCGAAAAGGTCAAGTGGATGAATCTTAATCTAACTCAATTTGTTTGAAACCATACCTAAAGGGAAAAACTTGTGAACTTACCAAATCAAAAGGATCAAGATTCAATTTGGGATTATTTTCAAGAATATTTTCGGGCAATCTTCTTCACCTCACAGGGCATGGGTTGAAATATAACTAAGTTAAACGAGCGACTTTTGAGCCAAAAATAAGTAAATCTTGGAACCTTAAACCCTAGCCTCTCTAATTGTCGCATATTTGAACGCCTTTACCTGATTTGTCTCATGACTACTAAACAGATACCACTACTTAGCTATTAGGTGTCTTGTATGCCTTAAATATTCATTCATTTATTTATTTTTTGTAATAATAGCTGAGCGAGCATCCTTGCTTTATCGTGAGTCAGAAGCCCGTCACTGAGCAATGTTTAGGAGCCAGGACCCATTCTTTCTCAGATATTACAAGGCGTGTTTTCACACCCTACTCATAGCCCTCAAAACAATAATATACAGGCAGGCTAGCGGAGTACCGATCAAACTCAGACTATGTTTTATTATATTTTTGGATTTTTCAGTTTTTTTTTAAGACTCAAAACATACAAGGCAGGTTAGACATGTGAGTATCCAATTCAATTATTCATGAAATAATTCAGGTAAAGAGGCTAAATATACAACAATAATATTAAGCAACTGGTTCGGGTCGTAATTTCTGAGAATTCAAATCATTTAAGGGACTAGACGCTACAGAATTAACTCTCGATTTCAACACACTAGCCCATGAGGTTATATTGCCTAAATTTTCAAAACAAACAAAACCCCATAGATTCCCTTAAGTCTTTTAGTTCAATCAATTCACAAAATTTTCTCAAAAATCCTAACTTATGACACTACATGAATTAACGTGCAAGCTACATGCAATTACACTACATTACAATGCAAACTACATGTCATGAATGCAGATAAAATTCTCTTTTCACACCACACCCCCCCAAGCTTAAGACTTTGCTTGTCCCCAAGCAAGAAAAAAAATTTGAGAAGGTGGGAAGGAAAATGAGAAAGCTCACAAAGTCAATTGTGTGGAGACGGTAGGAAGGAGTTCGGATGTGAAAATATTTGAAAGGGTTTGGGAAGTTGAGACAAAAATTCTAAGTATTTCAGTTTTTTTTTAGCTTCTGCCAAGGGACTCACTGAGGGTCTTGGCAGAACGTATTTCCCTTGCAATCTCTTGTACTTAGCCAAATTTTCGTGTCATCTCCATCCATTTGCTCAAGATTTTAAGATCCTCTTAATTTCTCCAGTCTCTTCAACCAATTCCCTACACCAATGAACTATGTGAGCAATAATTATTCAAAATTCTAAATTAAAATGCATAAAGGAAAATTATGAAAACTAAATTAAAAAAATGCAAAAACTTGGGCTGCCTCCCAAGAAGCGCTTGTTTAAGGTCTCGAGTTTGACCCCTTATTCACGTCACGCCAAGGGTCTTGCTCGCATAATATATGGCATATAGTTTCTTATCCTTCTTTTGTCCAAGGACGGCTCCCACGGCATAATCACTAGCGTCGCACATGATCTCAAGCGGGAGATTCCAATCGGGTGGTTGTAGGATCGGTGTAGAGATGAGCGTGTCTCTCAATCCATTCACTATCCGAGATTGGATATATAATGCCGTCTCTAGTAACTTGATCACCTCTTTCTTCACTATCTCCCTAAGATTGAGATTCAACCTCCTTTGCGGCTCTCGTGAGGGTTTGTGGTCTTCCTCAAGCAAAATACGATGCATGCAAAGAGAGGGGTTCAGTCCTTTAAGATCTTCTATTGAGTACCCGATTACTTTCTTGTGTAACCTTAATTCATGCAAGAGTTTCACGGTTTGTGTTGCATCTAGGTGTGCACCGACAGTAACTGGGTATGCCTTGTTGAGGTATAAGAACTCATAGCGAAGGTTGGGAGGTAGGAGCTTTAATTCCAGTTGAGGTGTCTTGCCTTCAGCTTTTTCTTCACTATCTCCAGCACTGTCGAGACTCTCGGTGAGACTCTTGACAGTGAGTCTGTTTTCTTTCTCCAACAATTCTGTTGTTTCACTAAGGACTTCATCCTCTTTCATGTTGATTTGCATGTTGAAAATCTTTGCTGTCAGCGTGTCCATGGCTTCAACACTACAACAAACATCATCATTAGAGGGGTATTTCATGGATTTTGTAACATTAAACTCAATCTTTTCATCCCCTATGGCCAATGAAAGTATGCCATTTTTTATATCAAGATTTGCCCCAGCGGTAGCAAGAAAGGGTCTTCCTAAAATGATAGGAACTTGGTTATCTCCTTTCATTTCTATTACAACAAAATCACCGGGTACAAAGAATTTATCAACTTGGACCGGTATGTCTTCAATTATACCCAATGGAGATCTAACGGACCTATCGGCTAGTTGCAAAGAAATTCTTGTTGGCCTAAGGTCTCCAATTCCTAACTTATCAAAAATTGATTTAGGCATGAGACTCACACTAGCACCGGGATCACACAAAGCATTTTTGAGTTTAACATTACCAATGGAGCATGACAAGGTAAAACTACCGGGATCTTTCATTTTTGATGGTGGTTGGTTTAGAAGTAGTGCACTACAATCCACCGTTAGAGCTACGGTTTTACATTCCTCAAGTTTATTTTTGTTGGACAACATTTCTTTCAAAAATTTAGCATATGAGGGCATTTGAGTGAGTGCCTCAATAAATGAAATTTTAATGTGCAACTTACTTAAGAGTTCAACAAACTTACCAAATTGCTTGTCCTTCTTTACCTTGGCTAACCTTTGCGGGAAGGGGATTGGAGGTTTGTAAGGTGGAGGATCATACCTTGGTTCTTCTTCTTGTTGACTTACCTCTTCACTTACCTTTGGAGCCTCCTTCTCTGTCAAGACTTCCGCTGAGACTCTTGGCAGAATGTTCTGAGGTGGAATTGAGTCTCCATCTCGTGTGACGGTTGGATTTTCATATTCAAAACCGCTTCGCAAGATAACAGCATTGCAATACTCCCTCGGATTGAGTTCGGGATTGCCCGGAAGAGTGTCGGGTTGCCTTAAAGAGGATGATGCTTGTTGTACCACTTGATTTTCCAACATTTTTATTTGTGTGGATTGTTGTTTTATTGTTTCTTTCATTTCATCCATTGCTTGCTTTTGTTGGTTCATGAATTGCTCCATCATCAATTCCAAGTTAGATTTTGGTGGGATTTGAGGTTCAAATTGCCTTGGAGCAAAACTTTGTTGTTGTGGCACATTTTGAGTTGGTGCAAAACCTTGTTGGGGCCGGTTTTGGGTTTGAGACACCGTACCTTGATTGTTCTTGTATGAAAAATTTGGGTGATTCCTCCAACCCGGATTGTAAGATTGCGAGTATGGGTTGTTTTGAGGCCTATTGAAATTATTCAACATGTTCACATTTTCTAGGTTTTCTTGAGGAACACTCAATGAACATTCAAGTGCGGTATGTTTCATGACACCACAAATTTCACAAGAAGGAGAATGAGTTACTTGATTTACCTTGGAGAAACTCAATTGACTGATTTGATTTTGAATTGCTTCGAGTTTTGCTTTCATGAAAGTCAAGGAATCTAACTCAAGCACACCCGGAGTGCTCCTTGTTGCATGGCGGTCGGAAGGAGACCAATGATGTTGGTTCACCGCCATTGTCTCGATCAAGTTGTATGCCTCATTCGCATTCTTGCTTGTCAATGCACCACCTGCTGCGGCATCAAGAAAATTTTATCATTACTAATTAGTCCATCATAAAAAATTTGCACAATATATTGTTTAGCAAGACCATGATGTGGACACAACCTAAGCAAGTCCTTGAACCTTTCCCAAGCATCATATAAACTTTCATTTCCCTTTTGCCCAAAATTCATAATTTGACCTCTTAATTGAGCAGTTTTACTTGGTGGAAAATATTTGGTCAAAAATGCTTCGGTTAATTGGTCCCAAGTGGTTATAGAACCAGCAGGTAAAGAATACATCCAAGCTCTAGCCCTATCCCTAAGAGAAAATGGAAATAATCTGAGCCTAAGGGCATCATCACTGACACCATTACTCTTATATGTATCACAAATTTCAAGAAAAACCGCAAGATGCAAGTGAGGATCATCGCTAGGGAGTCCAGAAAATTGATTTTGTTGCGCCATTGTGATGAGATTAGCTTTCAGTTCAAAGTTATTCGCTGCAATGGCGGGTGCAACAACACTTGGTCGCATGTTGGTCGCCTTTGGGATGATGAAATCCCTCAAAGGTCGATTTAGATCATCTTCTCCGTTAAGAGCCATCTCAGTAGCAAGATTTTCGTCAAGGAGAGGCCGAGAATTGGCTGAAAATTCTTTTGTTGCGAATCTGCCAAGACTCTCACTGAGACTCCTGGCAGGGGATTGAGATTTTAAATTAGTGATTCTTTCTTCGTAGCACCTTGTCTCCAGCCAACTTGTTCTTTCCTCCAGCTCTCAAGATCCTACAATGAGACAAAATAAAAGGTGAAAAATAAAAATAAAGATAAAAATAAAAATAAAAATGCTTAGTCTAATTGACTCAAAATAAATTTTGATATTAAATACACCGTTCCCCGGCAACGGCGCTAAAAAGCTTGATGTGTTTTCACAAGTGCTAATAAATACCCTAAAAATGATACTAAATGACGGGTTGCAAGCGCACAACCTACCGTTAAGTATATTGTCAGGTGTCGAATCCACAAGGAACGAGATTTAAATACCAAATTTATTTCTTTTAATTAGCTAAGCAACCAATTTCAGATTTTCAGAAAATAAAAGACTAAATTCTAAGATTGACTTAATTGAAAAGATAAAATACGAGAAATTGAATATTTTTGGTATTCCTAGGATTTCGGCATACAAATTACTAGAGGTTGTTGGTATTCATTTAATTGATGTTACACTCTTATATTTTCTTTGTGGGTTTCTAATCCAATGGTAGTATTTATCCACTGTCGTGGCTTCATACCGTACTCAATTTACTTAAACACCCGCTTTCGCGGCGCATTCTCCTAAACTAAGTCCATTAAGTTTCATGATTAGCCTAAACCTATTTTAGTAATTTACTTTCTCCTTTCGGTACTTCAATAAATCATTCAAATAAATTTAAGTGTCCCCATTAGAAACGGGTTTCTCCTTTCGGTCCTTCACCTATTCCTACGTTGTCTTATGTTATCGGGTCTCAAATTATTATCTTTCGATCTAACAATTCAAGTCCTAAGTTTAAACCATTTGTGTGACTAAGTTATACCGTTTTTCTTGTTACCGATCTAGCGTGGCCATTCGTTAACTGGTATTTGCAATTAAATCAACTCATATCATACAAGTAGTTTAACAATTCAATTCACAAGACAAGCAAAGATCAAATAAAAGTAATAATGCCAATTAAATTAAACCAACAACATAGTACTTTGTTACATGCCTAATCCCAGAAAAATTTATTTAGCCAAGCATGGCTTTAAGAATACAACGGTTCAGTTTTGAATCCATCACAGGGAATAAATGAGAGTTAAAGAGAAGAGAAAAATAAAACCCAATTGGAATCAAGACTCTCCAATCTCTCCACACTTCTCTGGTCCGAAATCTTCCTCTGCTTTTGTTCAAAACCGCACCTCCAGAGCCGACCATGAGAGAGAGAGTCCAGTCCGAAAAAGAAATCCTTTTTGTTTCTTCCTGCGCAATCTTCCTTCTTTGGTTTACCTCTTATGGAATCCCCTCGATTTACTCCCTAAATTTCAGCAATTTATTCTCTCTCTCACCTCCTCTTTCCAACAAAGAGGTAAATCTCTTTTCTTTTCTCTCATTAATCTCCTTAAATTACTGCATTTAATCCCTGCTAAATCATAGATGAGATCTCTAGATTTTCCTTCGCGTGTACAGCTGATTCCTTGCTCAATTCGCGTATGGTAACTGCTCTCTTCCAAGGGTCTCGCTGAGAGTCTTGGCAGAGCCGAATTCTGTTCTGATTCCTCCAGAAATTTCTGAAAATTACAAAAACCAAGAAATACGACAGTAACAAGTTCTAGAAATAAAACACAGGCTAAAATAAGCATAATTCAAATAAATTGAGTGAATTATTGTGTTAAATCTTGTGCAAATATTATATAAAATGAGCACCTATCAATTTTATACCTTCAGCATATTAATCGTTCATATATATAATCTGGCACTTAAGTTAACCATGAATTTTGTCATTATTGTGAGGTATATATATTAATAGAATTCTGGATTACTTGGTAGTTTTTGTCGTTTGTTTTTTATAATAATGAACTTGTCAACTCAAGTGGCGGCATATATATTTTTAACTACATATTTGTCAGGTCACGAAGCACCACATAAATTGTTGTTGCAATTGAACAGCAACCACATTAAATACATGACTTTTGTGTTTGGGGTGATGCAAGGGGAGCAAGGCAACTATTTGTTGGGAACTGAGTTATCTTGGACTTGTGCTGAGGGAATCAATGAATTGAGAAGTTTGGTTAAGAAAAGAAGCGGCTATTTTTGCTTGATTTAGGCCCGGATGGTTGGTTCAATTATAGCCTGCTGAAGAAATTTATGTCACTCTCAAGCAATAATTACTTGCCTTGTAGAATAGTTCTTTGATAGCTTGATTGATGATTAGTATGTATATCCTGTACTTGAAATTCCACAGCTCTCATAGGTTATGATGAGAAATATCTGATCTTGATTTCACTTGTTGCATGAGAATAAATGAATAATTGATTACTTAAGTTACCAAGTACCGCAGCTATTAGCTTGGAGACATTAAACGGATAGACCGAATTGAAATTAATTTATTAAAAAGTTCAGTGGTGATAATGGAAAATCTAACTTGTGTAATTAAGAAAACAATATTCAAAGTTCGTTGAAAAAGACACAAATAATCACTACAACGGAAATGATCTTAGACAACATTCATTTAGCAACGGTTATATATAAAATCCGTTGTTAAAATGGCTCAGTGACATCATTGTAATGTTGTGAATTTTTTTAACAACGGTTTATAATAAAAAAATATTATTAAAATAGACTCCCAAAAAAGCAAAAAGCAGCAGAAGGAACCGTTGTTAAACACTGTCTTTAACAACGATTATGTGTCTAGAACCATTGTAAAATGGTGCGTTTAGCAACTAAATGGTTCTGCTACTTTTTTGGGTTTGACATTTACTTTTTTTTGTTCCTACGGATTGCTCATCTCACCGTTCGTTAATCTCAATCCAACGTTTCAAAAATAAAAATTTAAAAACTGAAATTCCACGAATTATCAACCCCTTTTCGTCTATTTTCATATATAAAACCATGAATTACCAACCCTTTTCGTCTGTTTTCATATATAAAAAGAGAGATGAGAGAGAGAAAGAAGAGAGAAGAAAGACAGAAGAAATAAAAATTGAAATTCAACTATCTCAACTTCAAACGACCATAACTTTTGATAGAAAACTCCGATTAAGGCATTCTACGCGGCCACGGAAAGTTAATGACAAGATCTAGAGGGTTAACTGCTTATGCTGTTATCGTCATTTTCAGGGCCAAAAAATCTTGTCTTCAAACTCAAAAACCCATTTGAAGTTTTTTTCCGTTCTTTTCTATTTTTTTTCTTTTTTTCTTAGAAATTGTATAGATTTTTATATTATTGTATGAGTAAAATGTATGTATTTTTTGAATAAATATTTTTTCATTTGATGAATAATTATATTTTTTTCATATTAATTATTGAATGAATAATATATAACAACATTTATTCTTATTTAGTCAATATGACTTTATATTCATTGTTTACTGTTAATCAATACAACTCAATATCAATCTGACTCGCACCTTTTAAAGGAAGTTAAATTAAAAAAATATATATTCTTTAAAATATCTTTAGCAATGATTTTTAACTAATAACCGTTGCTAAAAAGTCCTTTAGCAATGGTTATTAGTTAAAAATCGTTGCTAAAGGTATTTTTTTTAAATAATTATTGTTAAGGTACCCTTTAACAAAGGTTATTATTTAAAAACCGTTGTTAAATGACCCTTTAACAACGGTATTGAAAAAAACCATTGTTAAATGTCTTCCAAAAATGGTTTTAACAACGTATTTTTAACAATGGTTGTTTATATATTTTTTTCTAACACCCTCTTTAATAACGGTTGAAGAACCATTGTTAAAGGGCTTTAAAAAATCGTTATTAAATTTAAGATCTGTTTCTCTATGTCTAGAAAAACTTAATAAATATTTTATCCTGGAGGCCATCTTCTTTTGTTGGACAACATTATTAACATTTGCAAATTGCAATTGCTTAATTGGGAGATACTACAATACTCAACTAATTGTGCATGATAAGGTCATAAATATTCCTCCCAAGCTACAGTCTTGTACATTATAATCTCATTTTCACATGACCCATGCTCCTCAAATAATGATACTGTAATGATAAATTTGGTACAAATACAATGAATGAAATTAGAAATATTTACACTGAGAGTTGTACAATTAGTGAGATAAATAATTTAAGATTAGTATTAAACACCAATGTTTATTCCTTTTTTAACAAAGTGAGGTGGGCTAAATATTATAGGATATTTAAACATCTGGACTTAATTAGTGTACTAAACTCAACAAAACAGCATATTCTTAATGACTAATTAACTCGCATTAAACACCAAATCAACTTTTGCGAATGCCAATTGGGACCATTTTTAACGAGACACAGAGGGCCCACTAAAAATTAATAGTGTACAACAAATGATTAATTTAGAGTTAAACAAGATTGATGCAATCTATGGCTGTGTGCTATTGCCTTAGTTGCCCTTATGTCATTTGAAAGGGAATTCAAGGTTTAATTGATTCCAGTTGGGCCAACAATGAGCGATCAGCATATTTTATATACAGAAATACTATCTTATTTTAAATATTAAATTATAATTGTAAAAGTGTTGTACCTATCATGAACCATAGAATAAGACAACTAGACAAGGATGTTTCGCTTCCAAATGGAGTGAGGCTCCATTTTTTAATTATAGGCTCCATTTTTTAATTATAGGCTGCATATGTACGTCCATTACGAGCCCAAATCTTTTTTTGTTTTTTTGAAT
>CAXKVV010001798.1:0-29528 GCA_964058805.1 Schoenoplectus triqueter
CGAACCAGTCGGGGACCACTAATAATGACAAACGGTATTCTTTGAAGCATTTTTTTACACTTCAGAGTAGAACACTTTTTATATAAACCGTCTGATCATTTATTAATGATTCTGATTTAATAATAATAAAAATCATCTATTAAAAAAACATAAATTTTAATATAGAAGAACTTTTATTATTGTTGAATCAGAACGTTGATAAGCGACAATTCATATAAAAAATGCTCTAGAAAAACGATCCAAAGGATATCCTTCCCTAATAATGATTTCAATCCAAAAATATACACATTTGTTTTGACATTCAACGGCTCCAAGTCCAAAGCACACGGGACAAATGTCTGACTTAGCTATTATTTAAACTTCTGCGGAGAACTCTGAATCTTCTTCTGCTCTTTTCGTTTTTAAATTATAAAAGTTTTTCAATGTTCAAAAGCACCAATCGCTTCACATAAATACTAAAAAGAATGGTCAACTTTCTCTTTCTGATCTACTTTTCCATTTAACACTTGTCTCCTTCAGGCCATGTGCTGATGTGCAGACTCGTCTCTCTGCTTCCACTATTCCACTGGGGATTTTAATTAACTAACTTGTAATTCGCATGCGCCTGATAATATTATCAGTTCTCAAATAAGTAATTAAAAATATACAATTATATATATTTAATAGAATTTCACATAAGAGAAAAATTTAAACACAATTATATAAATATTAAAGGTGTATATAACAATATTAAATAATAATTATTAGTATATATAATTAAATACATACAAAATTATAAAGTTAATAAAAAAATTGGATCATTTTAAAAGTTAAAGTTCCATCTTAAGTATGTCACACATACAATTTTAAATGAAGAGAGAAAAATTATATATGAATAATTGATATCAAATAAATGAAAAGATTTAAACGAAATAAGTGGAGAAAAAAATCTTAACGATATGGCATGTATGAGAGACTAAAAGACTTAATCTTTTTTTATAAAGTATAATTATCATATGTATAATGGTGTGTCGTGGGTAATCGGGTCTTGCGCCCCTAGATATTTTGATTCCAATACACTCAAATCTCTCCCACGAAAACCTCTTACATCTCATTTCTTTTTATTTTTATTTTTTTGAAGTAAAAATGACGGTCTAAAAGCTATTCAATTTTTAATTATTCATAAAAAATTCTCATCTGAATTTTGAATTTACAACCTCCACACGAAGAACAATTTACCTTTTTATTTTTAAGAGGAACAATTTCACTTGCATGATGTTCAAATTTCATCTACTGTATAGTTTATTTTCGTTTCTTCAAAAAAGGATGATTATTATATGTTTATGAACTTTCAATAGAAAATTTTAACCTTATACCGGATAATTAATGTAAGGAGGAAAATTTCTGAGCAATAGTTAGCATCTTTAAAAAAAAAAATTGAAAGCCACTGCATAACAGTCTAATTTAATTTCGTAGCTCGAAGTCCAGAGAAATGACTCCTAAGGTTTGACTAAGAAGTGGAGAGCATTGGAATTTTCAGTTTGAAAAGTTAATTTATAATAAATTAGAAACAAGGTAGATTGAGACATTATCTGAGAAATTTCAAAAGAAAAATATTAAATGTCTCTAATCATTTCCCACCAACTCCACCGTAACTAAAAAATGGGTCCTCTAAAAGAAAACCCTTTAAATCAAAAATTGAGTTTAAAGTTTTTAAGAGCCATTGATTTTGCATCGAGATTCATATTTTCAATAAAATTTAAATTCAAAATTCATACTTTCAATAATTATTATGAATCTTGATGCAAAATCAACGACTCTCAAAAATTTTAAACTCAATTTTTAATTCAAAGAGTTTTGAACCTCCCCCACCTCCCTTCTATAAAGGCTACAACACGTGAGGTTCGCACGTCAGATTTAGTGGGTGAAATGAAAGGACAGTGTTAGAGACACTAAAAAATTAGGATGGGATTGAAATTAATTTAAATATCGTCATTTTGAGAAGACTGACAATAACTTAATCAGAATTGTGAAAATTAATAATTCATAAATAATGCTCTCCGTGGGAAAAAATGAATAACTTAAAAAAAAACATTAGTTGCGAAGAAAATGCAACGCCTGGTTAACGCAATGAAGGTCGAATTAAGTGGATAAGGAATGCCACTTGTATTATGGAATTATCAACGGTTCAATATTCAACACTGCGGCGGTCATAGCATTTGAATCAAAGTCAAACCGATAACTTTGAATTAGCATCCAAGACGGTGTAATTTTGGCATGAATTTGATTCTGTTTCTCAACTTAATCTTAGATTAATGTAATCAGCACGTCTCCAACGAGGGTTTCGTGGTGTAGTTGGTTATCACGTCAGTCTAACACACTGAAGGTCTCCGGTTCGAGTCCGGGCGAAGCCATCTAACTTTTCTTTTAGTTATTTTGTAAAATTATTATTATGTGCATAAATTTTCGAATAATTAAGTCAACCCCATAAAAGTATCAAAGAAGTACTTTCCATTATATATGCAAAATAAGGAAGTGAAAATGAAATTATCGTGATCCATAATTTCAGGAACTTCTGTAATTAAATATATTTTTGAACGGTTGGAGTGATTAGAAAATACGTTAGAAACTTGTCTTCGTTCTTAAAAGTAAAATGACCGTGGTAGATTTTTTTGTTGGATATGAACTCGATTTTCCATAGTAAAATGGAAATTTTGAAAGCATTAATTATAATAATCGTGAAGTGGAATTTTCTAATTAAATTGCAATTTCGATAGCATGACAGGTGTTTATGTGTGTTCTCTCTTCTCTCTATTTATATATTCTAAATTTCGTGGCAAGGGCCGAAGTCAGATTTAGAGAATAAGAGAGGTCGGAGGACGATTGTAAATTTCATTAGCATGACAGATGCTTATGTGTGTTCTCTATAAATAATAAGTAGGTCTCGCCTTCATTGAAACTTTTATTAATCAAGAAAAAAAGAAAGAACTTTATTAATCAAGAAAAAAGTTTAAAGATGGCAAGATAATACTTATTTCTTTTGTGGTCAGTATAAAACAATTGATGATTTTTTTTTCCATGTCCCAATATTTAATATTATATAACAGAATATTGCTAATTATAATAATTTTCACTTTTGAGGAGTAAAATTAGATGATATTTTGATGTTCAAGTATTGAATATATTATTATTATTTTTAGAGCTGATTTTCAAAAATTAAAAAGCATGACTTAAAAATCTCAAAACACTCTAAATTTTTACATCCCATAAGATTTTCATATATAAAATTTAATGAGCATGATAAATTAAAATTTGAAGACGATTTGATATGTTTTTATAGATAAGCTCACGGAAGACCCTCATGAGCTTAATCTATATATATATGACTAAAAGTAATTTGATACAAACTATATAAATATACTGATACTACACCGGCAGCACCAGAATAAAAGATTATTAAATAAATGTTCTTTTTTGTAATACCTTTAGTATGTTTGAAACCATTAGAATTATAACGTAAGCAAAAAAAAATTTAACAACAATACAAAATGTAAATTATGTATGATAGATAATGCAAATCTCCTCCTTAGCTCTCTTTTTTAAGTGGAAAGCTTTTAATTAATGCTAATTTCTTCATGAAGAAAATCGTTAAAGTCATTTGGCATGATATATTAATAGACAAAAACTACATCCACCAATGCAGAAAACTTTAATATGTTTGAACATTTAAACCGTTAATTAGAAAGTAAAAGAAATTAAATTTTAACAATGAAGAATTAGATTCACCATATTTAAAAAAAAGAAGAAATATCACATTTACTTATTTGAATAAAATGTTTTCAGTTTGCATATAATAGTGCATTAATTTACAAAAATAACACATATTTCTAATCTCTCCCTTTGATCACTGTACATAGAGACGGCCCTAATTTGGAACAAGGCCGGCAGAGCATGCAATTTTGATAATTTCTATTCGCGCAGTACGAAAGAATGTTTATTTTTTTGATAAATCATATCCTTGTGCGTTTCTGAAGTTGAAACGCTAGCTGGAACGAAATATCATTTATTAAAATTAAATTATTCTGATAAATTCGTGTCTATATATATTACATGTTATCACAAAATAGTACCTGGAAAATGGAACTAATCAGCACCTTCAGTAGTGAAACATACGGAACTGATACTCTTTACCAGTAACGCTGCTGCTGCATCCAAGAAATCAAGCCTTTTCTTCTGCCAGAGAAGTGTAATGCTTCAGAAACAATCAGCACTACTGTGTAAAAAAGAATCAGCTCCACCAAACTTAGCAAATTTCAGCATTTCTTGGACAAATTGAAGTACAAGACCGAGGCCATTATAAGAATGCCCAAAGAAGATCCTTCTTCCCTGTTAATAACCTCGTGTCACTATCATAAAACTTGCTTTAATAACACCATTTAGTAATAGATTTAAGAAAAAACAGTTACTAAATAGAGGTTAATGTATTGCGAAAAAATAATCGGTAGATTCAGTACTAATTTTTAATTACAAACAGTTATAAAATTTGTGTCAAAATAATAAAAAATATGAAGAAAGATTTTAACGATTTTTACGGAAAAAACAATTACGGAAGTTCAGCAGGCCTCATCTATATGAGAACCATATACTGACTTAATTGTTAGATATCTTCAGAACCTTGCTGACTTAATTGTTAGTAACAATTATACTTTCAAAACCGTTACTAAATGTTAGTGGACCCATCCGTAAGGTTAATTCAAAAAGTACATCAAATCATCTCTAAATTTTAATTTATCATACTCATTAAATTTTTTATATGAATATCTTGTGGGATATAAATATTTAGAGTGTTTTGAAATTTTTAAGTCACCGTTTTTAATTTTTAAAAATTATGTTGAAAGATTGAATATATTATTATTATTTTTAGAACGCATTTTCAAAAATTAAAAACCATTAATTAAAAAACTCAAAACACTCCAAATTTTTTCATCCCACAAAATTTTCATATAAAAAATTTAATAAGTATGATATATTAAAATTTAGAGATGATGTAATGTACTTTTTTGAGTTAAGTTCAACTTCTTTAAATTTAAGTTACTCTATATATATAATATGTCATGACATAAATTCTGATGTGAAATTTATTGTTCTGTAGTAATCATTACTGATCTCTTTTAAGAACAATTATTAATGTCGTTTGGTGCGGAATTATAAGGTACCTCTCCAAACACAATTCAGTCAGTGCATGAAATTAGTGGATGCAATAATTATCCGGAAGCAAATAGCTAGCTGGTGCCACTGACACAAGGCTGTAGTGACATGGCCGGCTGCATCCTTTGTTGTGCATCTTTCGCAGGACCCAGTTTGCTGAGCTTAGAAAGTTGGAAACTGTGGATGGGTGATCCAACTGGGTAGATTTTTGTTTCAATTAAGGCAGGGGTGGAACTAAGGTAGGCGTCAGTCGGCGCCCGGGCCCCTTATCGGTTCACTGAAAAATAAAGGTCGTATAGTAAAAAATAAAATTTCTTTTGACCCGAATATTTTATTTATTTGAACCGGGTACCCCCTATCGACCGTTTCTGGCTCCGCCCCTGAATTAAGGCATAGGCCATGCTAAATCCTGCGGCCTTGTGCTCTGCAGTTGTTGTTCTATATCTATATTGTAATATTTAACGGATAAAACTTACAAGATACTCCGTTAATCTTCATGCGGAAGCAGTTCTGACTAATACAATACTATCACTGGTTCTACAAAAAATCACGAGCCGAAGCCGGAAGCCTTGTGTTTTCCACAATCTAAATTCTTAAGTCTTAACAAAGTATCTTTTCTCTTTCTCTCTCTCTCTGATAATAGTGACATATTCATTTTCTTTTCTTTTTCTGATAAGTGAGAGAGAGAGAGAGAGTATATTGATGTATATTTATAAGCCAATGCATCTGCTCAATATACTTGTTCAATGCACCTCTCCAGTGCACCTGTTCAATGCACCCCTCCAGTATATCTGTTCAATCTTACAAAATGTTGGATTTGGATACAGATTTTTCATAATGGACGTACTGATAATTAAATCCAACATATATAAATAAGGATACCTAGTTTGTTCCCCCTAAAGGATAGTTATAAGTTTTGGATCTAAGATAGTCTAAAGATGTACTGTGACTAATTAAATTTCTAATGCAAAATGCAAGTTTGCCACGGGATTTAAATAAAAAAAAACTGGGTAGATAATTTTCCGACAGCTGACAGGCAGCCCTTGGCCCAATGAAAACAAAGTTGTTTTAAGTGTTGTGGGATACATACAATAAAATAGCTTGGAATATGTTGATTCCAAACTAATTTGAGATAAAATTTAATTTTACCTGTAAAAAAGGACATTCATTTAATTTGAAAAAAATGGATTATTCAAATGACTGTAAAAATGACATAAACTAAAATTGAGGGTTCCCACAAGAATATATAGAAAATTTAAGTAATTAATATATTCAACCAAAAAATATGAAAAAGTTGGTATGAATATTGCAAGAGAACTAATCTTAGATTAACGTAGCGGTGAAGATGTAACATAAGATATTTAAATATGAGAACATTGACCATATATTTAAACTTAGGAGGTGAACATGAATATTTTTAATTTTTCTAATACTGAATGACAGAATTAATGACGATAAAATTTCCATTAAATTTATTATACCTTATATCACCGTAAATAATATACCAATTAATTATTGAATTAGATTTTTTATTTTATTTTCTGAAATTAAAACTTTAACTATATAATTGACAAACGTTGTTACTATCATCCTTATAAGACAAATCTGTATGGCATTTTCCATATATATATACAGGGACGCAAAACATGGAAAATTTAGTACTTTGTGAAATACTATAGCCGGACACACTATATATATAGTTTTCTTAGGGTGAGCGATGAAATATAAAATATCTTTTATGATTCATGTCATATCTCTTATTTCAAATTTAAAATACCGATCCAACCGTATAAAGTGATTTTCGTATTGAAATATTCTTAGAGACCAAATTTTATATTTTTTGAAAATTTTTTGGAGGGGATAGCAAATACATTAATCTAAAAATTTGTGAACAATCCAATATAATGCTTTTCTATCCTTCAAAAAAAAAGAAAAAAATTCAAACAATGTAAAATTTGATGTTCAAAAATATTTCAAATATAGAGATATGGTGTGAAATTCAAAAATAATTAAGTATAATAATTTCAAACATGATAAAAAATAATATTCTATAAGATTATGATATAAATATTTTATTGAGCTACTTAAATTGAAATTTTGAGCATAAAAAAATAAAATTTGATGTTAGAATTCAAATAATGCATGCTAGATAAACTATATATATAATCATCAAGTATAAAATATTTTTATACTTCACATCATATCCCTCATTTTTGAATTCAAAACACCGGTCTAACCATTCAAAGTGTACTCCATATTAAAATATTCTTGGAGATCAAATTATATATTTTTTGAAAGAAAAAAAAATGCATTGTGTTTATGAATTTCAATAATAATGATTATTCATCCCTACAAAGATAGAAAAAATATTTGAAAAATATAAAATCTGGGCTTGAAATATATTTTAATATAGAGATCATGCTGAATGGTTGGATTGGTCTTTAGAATTTGAAAATAAAAGATATGATGTAAAGTATAAAAATATTTTATACTTTTGTGACTAACTATATCATAACTCTCTCTCTATATATATAGAGAGAGAAAGAGGTGGATGAATTATGATGCTTTGCAACAAAAAACATTTTTGTTTCATAAGAGATTTTATATTCCGATGGCTCAAATGATCACTCTAAGTTACTCAATAATTTTTTATGTCAGAACCTCACGAAATATTAAATTTTATGTTATTTTTTGAGATTTTTAGATATTTTTAAATTATTTTTAAAAACAACCTTGTTTAATATAAGAAAATAATCTAGTCTTATTTTATTTATGAAAATAATTAAAAAAATAACTAGAAAGTTCAAAAAAATCATAAAATTTAATATCGCATAAACTTTTGACATAAAAAACTATTAAACAATTTAGATTTATCGTTTAATCCATCTAAATATGAAATCTATTGCTAAAACAAAAACCATAATCATCTATTTCTCTCTATATAAGAGTCGTAAGAATCCTTGTGCTGATTATTAAAATGAAAAACCGAATGTCTTTAATTTAATAAAGAAATGTCTGCTATTACGGGTGTGAATGGGTCAGGTCGGGTCATATTATTTTATTATTTTTCTTGACCCGACTTGATCCGACCCTGACCCGATTAAATTTGGGTCAAAAAATCTTAATTCATACCCGACCCGATCGGGTCACGGGTCGATCCGACCCAATTCGTGTAAATTAATTAATTAATTAATAATTATTTTTATATAATATTAAGTAATTAAATATTAATTAATTTATAATTAATCTTAATTAGTATACAATTAGTGTATTTTAAGCTTTAATTAGTAATAAATTATAAAATTATTTTAAAAAACATAACTAATCGGGTCGAGTCAGGTTGATCCGACCCCGAACCGTCCCGATTCGGGTTATAAAAATTAAATCCATACCCGACTCATTTATTTTCGGATCATGTCGGGTTGGATTGGGTTCGGATCGGGTCAGGTTAACCCGTCGGGTCGGGTCGATAATTGACACCCTACCTGCTACATATATTAGGGTTGTTTTCCTTGCTTTACAACGAAATCTCTCCCACGAAAACCTCTTACATCTCATTTCTTTTTTTATTTTTTTGAAGTAAAAATGACGGTCTAAAGCTATTCAATTTTTAATTATTCATAAAACATTCTCATCTGAATTTTGGATTTACAACCTCCCACACGAAGACCAATTTACCTTTTTTATTTTTAAGAGGAACAATTTCACTTGCATGATGTTCAAATTTCATCTACTGTATAGTTTATTTTCGTTTCTTCAAAAAAGGATGATTATTATATGTTTATGAACTTTCAAGAGAAAATTTTAACCTTATACCGGATAATTAATGCAAGGAGGAAAATTTCTGAGCAATAGTTAGCATCTTTAAAAAAAAAAAATTGAAAGCCACTGCATAACAGTCTAATTTAATTTCGTAGCTCGAAGTCCAGAGAAATGACTCCTAAGGTTTGACTAAGAAGTGGAGAGCATTGGAATTTTCAGTTTGAAAAGTTAATTTATAATAAATTAGAAACAAGGTAGATTGAGACATTATCTGAGAAATTTTCAAAAGAAAAATATTAAATGTCTCTAATCATTTCCCACCAACTCCTCCACCATAACTAAAAATTGGGTCCTCTAAAAGAAATCCTTTGAATCAAAAATTGAGTTCAAAGTTTTTGAGAGCCGTTGATTTTGTATCGAGATTCATATTTCTAATAAAATTTAAATTCAAAATTCGTACTTTTAATAATTATTATGAATTTTGATGTAAAATCAACGACTCTCAAAGACTTTGAATCCAATTTTTAATTCAAAGCGCTTTGAATCTCCCCTCTAAAAATACTACAAAGCGTGAGGTTCGCACGTCAGATTTAGTGGGTGAAATGAAAGAACAGTGATGGAGACACTGTCAGTGTCCTTTTAAAAAATTAGGATGGGATTGAAATTAATTTAAATATCGTCATTTCGAGAAGACTGACAATAACTTAACCAGAATTGTGAAAATTAATAATTCATAAATAATGCTCTCCGTGGGAAAAAATGAATAACTTAAAAAAAATCATTCGCAAGTAATATAAATGAAGAAAATGCAACGCCTGGTTAACGCAATGAAGGTCGAATTAAGTGGATAAGAAATGCCACTTGTATTATGGAATTATCAACGGTTCAATATTCAACACTGCGGCGGTCATAGCATTTGAATCAAAGTCAAACCGATAACTTTGAATTAGCATCCAAGACGGTGTAATTTTGGCATGAATTTGATTCTGTTTCTTCAACTTGATCTTACATTAGTTTAATCAGCACCTCTCCAACAAGGGTTTCGTGGTGTAGTTGGTTATCACGTCAGTCTAACACACTGAAGGTCTCCGGTTCGAGTCCGGGCGAAGCCATTTAACTTTTCTTTTAGTTATTTTGTAAAATTATTATTATGTGCGTAAAATTTCGAATAATTAAGTCAACTCCATAAAAGTATCAAAGAAGTACTTTATATATGCAAAATAAGGAAGTGAAAATGAAATTATCGTGATCCATAATTTCACGAACTTCTGTAATTAAATATTTTTTGAACGGTTGGAGTGATTAGAAAATACGTTAGAAACTTGTCTTCGTTCTTAAAAGTAAAATGACCGTGGTAGATTTTTTTGTTGGATATGAACTCGATTTGAACATCGACTTCTCATTGAGAGCCACATCGACAAGTTATTTTGGTCTGTTAATTTACATCTAGATTCGCACATCTCTTTACTCTCCTTTGATCGTGTCTTTTGTTGACTGTATTTTATATTTGTACAGCGGATGACAATACATTCTAAAACGGGTAGAATAATTAACTACACAATCACGATGGACAGAGATTGCATAGAAAATTTATTTCCTGATTGTCTATTCCCTTGATTCTATAATTTTAATATTGAATTATTAAATTTGTTCTCTTTGCATCCGTCATACAAAAGGTTACACAGAATATATTTCATACATTTTTATCAAGACATTCATTCCCCATCTCTTCTCTTTCTTTGCGTGGATTTCTATCACATCCTCTCTCTCTTCGCAGCACTCCTCTTGCTAACCCTAGATGTCGTCGCGCAACATCTCTGGTGTCGTTAGGCATCGCCCCACTTCGACTTTATACTTCGTCTCCTTTTCTTGGTACTGGCATAGGTATTCTCTACTCCTCCTTTTGCGTGAGAGAAGTCAGTCACAAAGATTGTACAATCGACGAGAGGCAGGGAAGAAGAAGACGGGTTAGAGAGTGATCAAACTATTTTCTTGGTCTTTCACTGAAGGTACCTACTCGCTCTTCTCCCTTTGGGTTTTGATTTTGGTAATGCATCCATGAGTGCATTGTTTGAGCTACCGTGAGATTCTAGATTAGTTAATTACATAATAATAAGTATTTTATAAAACTTCATGACTTAGTCCAGTTATTTATTAGATATTTTTCATAATTTTACTTGTTTTTATCTGAATCAGGGTTTTTATTTCTTCCCGATTTTATGTCGTCGAACTGAAAAATTAATTGGCGAATGCTTTCAAGACAATTACAACAAAGAATTTAATTTCCAGTAGCTTTTTCAAGGTTTTTAAAATTTTCATGCCAATTTTTTTATTTTCTCATACATGACAGACATGGTTATAGATACTCACTGCTTATATGCCCTCACACTATCATCTTAACAATATCACAAGCACTGCTTGGTGCCCTTAGCAATATGTTCTGTCAGTACTTTAGGTTATCTGAACTCCCCTCCAAAGACCCGATGATTCCATCCTAGCCAGATGTGCGAAGTGACATTTATAAAATAACAATGCAATTGGCAGCGTTCTCTATTTTCTCTGGGTATTGAATCAGTAGGTACGCACTCACCATTGTATGACAAAATAAACTTCTAATGCTAAATTCATCTCTTTTATGAAATATGAAGCCTAAATGTTTATTTAAAGTTTTATCCTAACATTTCAGGAAGCAATTGCCAATAAAAAAAATATCAGACCAGAAATTCACCCTGACCATCTATAAAAATGCAATTTGGTTCCCCACTTCAGTAAATTAACCCTAACCGGTGCGACGATGCTGGCCTCTGCCTCGCAACCTACTGTAGATAATGAACAATGGTAATTAAATAACCAAGTAGGCATTCTTTCAGATTTTATTGTATTAATTTGAACTCATTTCGAAATGATGGATTTTTTTAACTCTAATTATCTTGTACTGCTTCCCAAGATTGTGAGTGTGTTGGGCAATTTTGAAATACCACCGGTGGTGACGCAGAAGTTTAGAAAGACAGAAGTATATGATGATGGTATACTATGTATTGGTGATGTGGTAATTTACTTTTACAATTGAACTCTATGATTTACAAAGATATATTTCTTTTATTAAATAAGTGTATTAACAAATATATTAACCAAAAGAATAAAAACAAATGGCAGATCGTACAGGATAAAATATTTAATAAATATCATGTGTCTTGACACTAATTTCAGCTGGGCCTATTACTGGCATTCAGCCATTGTATTGGTAATTTAGCATGCTATATCACCTTATGTCTGTTATGTAATGTTCATCTTTGATTATATTTATTATAGCATTTTTTATTTTTTTTGTTTCAAAATATGCCAGTTCAATTATGGTAAGATACCAATGTAAAATAACTGCTTCTGTAGGTCAGAGACTCAGAGGTGATACAACCCACTATGATGTTATTGCAAACTCAGCGGTGTCTGGGGTACTTTTAGCTGGTTTATCTTCAGGTTTAATTTTCGTTAAAAATTTTGCTCTAATTTGTTTCTATACAATTAACTGAATTAAGGAAGAAAAAATAAAGATACAGATGAGATGTTGAGCTAGCCTTTCTAAAAAACATAGCTTAAGTTTTCTAAATGTGAGTTTTAAGATTTTTTTTATCTCACAATGTAATATTAGCATTGTTTAGGAATGTCATGTATTTTTGGAGCAGTGACTTGTAATAGCCTTAACTATGTTGTCAAATTTTTATTTCTATCAATTACTTTGGATGTACAAGCCCTGTGAACAAATCTAAAGAAGCTGATTTCTAGGATTTCTACTATTTTTTGATATGGATTTGAGAAATCAGAGCTACCCAAATATGACATTGTACTGAAATTCATGTCCATATAACAAATGAAAGTTTATGTTATCTTTCAAATATGAAGTTGTTTGATTGAGAATCTCTCTTTCAGGCATGGTGCAAAATTTGTGACATTCTACTTCAGTAGTTAATACATTGCTATGGTCATTCTAGCTAGCTCATCTATGAAAGTAAACTCACACACAAAGTTTTCTGTGCAGGTTAAGAAGATATACGTTCCTTTACCAGATGCAACTCTTCGCAAAATACTTTTCAAAAGCCAGCTCAAAGGACAATCAAATTCCTTGTCTGGTAATTGAATCTGATAAGTTCATGGTTTAGTTAACTAGATAATTTTAACAGTTTTGTTTACTCTCATCCGATTCTGGGTTTTTCTTTCTTCCCCGTTGGCAGATTCGGCAAAAGAAATGGCCACTACCTGCTCCGGTGAGCTTATTTTCTTTTTTAAATTATTATTCTTTCTATTATTTTCTTTCTTTAGTACGAGGTTGTAGTACAAATTAGGTGATTATTCATATTTAACCATCTAATTATATATTTTTAATCATGCTTTACTGTAAATTGATGTTTAATCTCTTGATATATTTTGTTTTATTGATAAATGCTATGTTCCTTCTCTGAGGGTAATTGGTCGTTTCAACCCCTTTAATTTTGCACTGTAATTAGGAGCACATCTAAGCTTCAACAAATTATAGAAATAAAAAATTTACAATTTTTCGTACGAACTAGCTCATCTCTGATTATGTTTTCCTTATTTTGTCTTTCATATGACATCTAAAATACGAAAGTATGTTAAATGAGTTTACTACTAATTCAAAATATAATAGACACCGGCTCCAGTATAGTGTATCAACTGTCATAGTTTCACCTTTTATTATGTTGTAATACAACTATTTTTCTTTTGTAGAATGCTTATTCTTTGATGCAGAGCTCCAGAATTGGTAAGAGAACTTTGTTTCGAGTAGAAAAAATATATTAGATATTTCAGACTGGTTTCTTTCATTTGATATTAGTAAGAATTTGGTGCAGAATTTGAATTGGCTTATTGAACTTCTTATATTAAGGTACTGATATTTCATAACTAGAAATGATGCACACTACATCAACAAATTAAGTAAATAGAGGAATTGGTTTTTATTTTGACACTAAAAATTACATGTGTTTTGTAGAGATAGAATAAAGTAATAGTACATGTACTAAAAAACTTTAATTTTCCTTTTGCAACTTTTGTTCTCCACACAGTTTCCTATAACACTGATCGCAATTATTAAAAATATGTCTATGTTGAAAATGTTATATATAAATCCTCCATGCCATTAGGCGATAATTTATTAGTTTATTGTTCGATGTCGGTATCTCTTTATATAATACATATATCATCTAAAATGCTAGCTGACGTCACATTTGAGTTTGATGATAATTTTGAACGCAATGTACACCAACTCCAACAAAGCGTACAACCCCGCCGTGAAGCGTGGGTGCGCACCCTAGTTATAATAATCGTGAAGTGGAATTTTCTAATTAAATTGCAATTTCGATAGCATGACAGGTGCTTATGTGTGTTCTCTTTCTCTCTATTTATATATTCTAAATTTCGTGGCAAGGGCCGAAGTCAGATTTAGAGAATAAGAGAGGTCGGAGGACGATTGTAAATTTCATTAGCATGACAGATGCTTATGTGTGTTCTCTATAAATAATAAGTAGGTCTCGCCTTCATTAAAACTTTTATTAATCAAGAAAAAAAGAAAGAACTTTATTAATTAAGAAAAAAGTTTAAAGATGGCATGATAATACTTATTTCTTTTGTGGTCAGTATAAAACAATTGATGATTTTTTTTCCATGTCCCAATATTTAATATTATATAACAGAATATTGCTAATTATAATAATTTTCACTTTTGAGAAGTAAAATTAGATGATATTTTGATGTTCAAGTATTGAATATATTATTATTATTTTTAGAACTGATTTTTAAAAATTAAAAAGCATGACTTAAAAATCTCAAAACACTCTAAATTTTTACATCCCATAAGATTTTCATATAAATTTTTTAATGAGCATGATAAATTAAAATTTGAAGACGATTTGATATGTTTTTATAGATAAGCTCACGGAAGACCCCCATGAGCTTAAGCTCACGATATTTTTACTCTCTCTCTATATATATGACTAAAAGTAATTTGATACAAACTATATAAATATACTGATACTACACCGGCAGCACCAGAATAAAAGATTCTTAAATAAATGTTCTTTTTTGTAATACCTTTAGTATGTTTGAAACCATTAGAATTATAACGTAAGCAAAAGATAAATTTTAACAACAATAAAAAATGTAAATTATGTATGATAGATAATGCAAATCTCCTCCTTAGCTCTCTTTTTTAAGTGGAAAGCTTTTAATTAATGCTAATTTCTTCATGAAGAAAATCGTTAAAGTCATTTGGCATGATATATTAATAGACAAAAACTACATCCACCAATGCAGAAAACTTTAGTATGTTTGAACTTTTAAACCGTTAATTAGAAAGTAAAAGAAATTAAATTTTAACAATGACGAATTAGATTCACCATATTTAAAAAAAAAAGAAGAAATATCACATTTACTTATTTGAATAAAATGTTTTCAGTTTGCATATAATAGTGCATTAATTTACAAAAATAACACATATTTCTAATCTCTCCCTTTGATCACTGTACATAGAGACGGCCCTAATTTGGAACAAGGCCGGCAGAGCATGCAATTTTGATAATTTCTATTCGCGCAGTACGAAAGAATGTTTATTTTTTTGATAAATCATATCCTTGTGCGTTTCTGAAGTTGAAACGCTAGCTGGAACGAAATATCATTTATTAAAATTAAATTATTCTGATAAATTCGTGTCTATATATATTACATGTTATCACAAAATAGTACCTGGAAAATGGAACTAATCAGCACCTTCAGTAGTGAAACATACGGAACTGATACTCTTTACCAGTAACGCTGCTGCTGCATCCAAGAAATCAAGCCTTTTCTTCTGCCAGAGAAGTGTAATGCTTCAGAAACAATCAGCACTACTGTGTAAAAAAGAATCAGCTCCACCAAACTTAGCAAATTTCAGCATTTCTTGGACAAATTGAAGTACAAGACCGAGGCCATTATAAGAATGCCCAAAGAAGATCCTTCTTCCCTGTTAATAACCTCGTGTCACTATCATAAAACTTGCTTTAATAACACCATTTAGTAATAGATTTAAGAAAAAACAGTTACTAAATAGAGGTTAATGTATTGCGAAAAAATAATCGGTAGATTCAGTACTAATTTTTAATTACAAACAGTTATAAAATTTGTGTCAAAATAATAAAAAATATGAAGAAAGATTTTAACGATTTTTACGGAAAAAACAATTACGGAAGTTCAGCAGGCCTCATCTATATGAGAACCATATACTGACTTAATTGTTAGATATCTTCAGAACCTTGCTGACTTAATTGTTAGTAACAATTATACTTTCAAAACCGTTACTAAATGTTAGTGGACCCATCCGTAAGGTTAATTCAAAAAGTACATCAAATCATCTCTAAATTTTAATTTATCATACTCATTAAATTTTTTATATGAATATCTTGTGGGATATAAATATTTAGAGTGTTTTGAAATTTTTAAGTCACCGTTTTTAATTTTTAAAAATTATGTTGAAAGATTGAATATATTATTATTATTTTTAGAACGCATTTTCAAAAATTAAAAACCATTAATTAAAAAACTCAAAACACTCCAAATTTTTTCATCCCACAAAATTTTCATATAAAAAATTTAATAAGTATGATATATTAAAATTTAGAGATGATGTAATGTACTTTTTTGAGTTAAGTTCAACTTCTTTAAATTTAAGTTACTCTATATATATAATATGTCATGACATAAATTCTGATGTGAAATTTATTGTTCTGTAGTAATCATTACTGATCTCTTTTAAGAACAATTATTAATGTCGTTTGGTGCGGAATTATAAGGTACCTCTCCAAACACAATTCAGTCAGTGCATGAAATTAGTGGATGCAATAATTATCCGGAAGCAAATAGCTAGCTGGTGCCACTGACACAAGGCTGTAGTGACATGGCCGGCTGCATCCTTTGTTGTGCATCTTTCGCAGGACCCAGTTTGCTGAGCTTAGAAAGTTGGAAACTGTGGATGGGTGATCCAACTGGGTAGATTTTTGTTTCAATTAAGGCAGGGGTGGAACTAAGGTAGGCGTCAGTCGGCGCCCGGGCCCCTTATCGGTTCACTGAAAAATAAAGGTCGTATAGTAAAAAATAAAATTTCTTTTGACCCGAATATTTTATTTATTTGAACCGGGTACCCCCTATCGACCGTTTCTGGCTCCGCCCCTGAATTAAGGCATAGGCCATGCTAAATCCTGCGGCCTTGTGCTCTGCAGTTGTTGTTCTATATCTATATTGTAATATTTAACGGATAAAACTTACAAGATACTCCGTTAATCTTCATGCGGAAGCAGTTCTGACTAATACAATACTATCACTGGTTCTACAAAAAATCACGAGCCGAAGCCGGAAGCCTTGTGTTTTCCACAATCTAAATTCTTAAGTCTTAACAAAGTATCTTTTCTCTTTCTCTCTCTCTCTGATAATAGTGACATATTCATTTTCTTTTCTTTTTCTGATAAGTGAGAGAGAGAGAGAGAGTATATTGATGTATATTTATAAGCCAATGCATCTGCTCAATATACTTGTTCAATGCACCTCTCCAGTGCACCTGTTCAATGCACCCCTCCAGTATATCTGTTCAATCTTACAAAATGTTGGATTTGGATACAGATTTTTCATAATGGACGTACTGATAATTAAATTCAACATATATAAATAAGGATACCTAGTTTGTTCCCCCTAAAGGATAGTTATAAGTTTTGGATCTAAGATAGTCTAAAGATGTACTGTGACTAATTAAATTTCTAATGCAAAATGCAAGTTTGCCACGGGATTTAAATAAAAAAAAACTGGGTAGATAATTTTCCGACAGCTGACAGGCAGCCCTTGGCCCAATGAAAACAAAGTTGTTTTAAGTGTTGTGGGATACATACAATAAAATAGCTTGGAATATGTTGATTCCAAACTAATTTGAGATAAAATTTAATTTTACCTGTAAAAAAGGACATTCATTTAATTTGAAAAAAATGGATTATTCAAATGACTGTAAAAATGACATAAACTAAAATTGAGGGTTCCCACAAGAATATATAGAAAATTTAAGTAATTAATATATTCAACCAAAAAATATGAAAAAGTTGGTATGAATATTGCAAGAGAACTAATCTTAGATTAACGTAGCGGTGAAGATGTAACATAAGATATTTAAATATGAGAACATTGACCATATATTTAAACTTAGGAGGTGAACATGAATATTTTTAATTTTTCTAATACTGAATGACAGAATTAATGACGATAAAATTTCCATTAAATTTATTATACCTTATATCACCGTAAATAATATACCAATTAATTATTGAATTAGATTTTTTATTTTATTTTCTGAAATTAAAACTTTAACTATATAATTGACAAACGTTGTTACTATCATCCTTATAAGACAAATCTGTATGGCATTTTCCATATATATATACAGGGACGCAAAACATGGAAAATTTAGTACTTTGTGAAATACTATAGCCGGACACACTATATATATAGTTTTCTTAGGGTGAGCGATGAAATATAAAATATCTTTTATGATTCATGTCATATCTCTTATTTCAAATTTAAAATACCGATCCAACCGTATAAAGTGATTTTCGTATTGAAATATTCTTAGAGACCAAATTTTATATTTTTTGAAAATTTTTTGGAGGGGATAGCAAATACATTAATCTAAAAATTTGTGAACAATCCAATATAATGCTTTTCTATCCTTCAAAAAAAAAGAAAAAAATTCAAACAATGTAAAATTTGATGTTCAAAAATATTTCAAATATAGAGATATGGTGTGAAATTCAAAAATAATTAAGTATAATAATTTCAAACATGATAAAAAATAATATTCTATAAGATTATGATATAAATATTTTATTGAGCTACTTAAATTGAAATTTTGAGCATAAAAAAATAAAATTTGATGTTAGAATTCAAATAATGCATGCTAGATAAACTATATATATAATCATCAAGTATAAAATATTTTTATACTTCACATCATATCCCTCATTTTTGAATTCAAAACACCGGTCTAACCATTCAAAGTGTACTCCATATTAAAATATTCTTGGAGATCAAATTATATATTTTTTGAAAGAAAAAAAAATGCATTGTGTTTATGAATTTCAATAATAATGATTATTCATCCCTACAAAGATAGAAAAAATATTTGAAAAATATAAAATCTGGGCTTGAAATATATTTTAATATAGAGATCATGCTGAATGGTTGGATTGGTCTTTAGAATTTGAAAATAAAAGATATGATGTAAAGTATAAAAATATTTTATACTTTTGTGACTAACTATATCATAACTCTCTCTCTATATATATAGAGAGAGAAAGAGGTGGATGAATTATGATGCTTTGCAACAAAAAACATTTTTGTTTCATAAGAGATTTTATATTCCGATGGCTCAAATGATCACTCTAAGTTACTCAATAATTTTTTATGTCAGAACCTCACGAAATATTAAATTTTATGTTATTTTTTGAGATTTTTAGATATTTTTAAATTATTTTTAAAAACAACCTTGTTTAATATAAGAAAATAATCTAGTCTTATTTTATTTATGAAAATAATTAAAAAAATAACTAGAAAGTTCAAAAAAATCATAAAATTTAATATCGCATAAACTTTTGACATAAAAAACTATTAAACAATTTAGATTTATCGTTTAATCCATCTAAATATGAAATCTATTGCTAAAACAAAAACCATAATCATCTATTTCTCTCTATATAAGAGTCGTAAGAATCCTTGTGCTGATTATTAAAATGAAAAACCGAATGTCTTTAATTTAATAAAGAAATGTCTGCTATTACGGGTGTGAATGGGTCAGGTCGGGTCATATTATTTTATTATTTTTCTTGACCCGACTTGATCCGACCCTGACCCGATTAAATTTGGGTCAAAAAATCTTAATTCATACCCGACCCGATCGGGTCACGGGTCGATCCGACCCAATTCGTGTAAATTAATTAATTAATTAATAATTATTTTTATATAATATTAAGTAATTAAATATTAATTAATTTATAATTAATCTTAATTAGTATACAATTAGTGTATTTTAAGCTTTAATTAGTAATAAATTATAAAATTATTTTAAAAAACATAACTAATCGGGTCGAGTCAGGTTGATCCGACCCCGAACCGTCCCGATTCGGGTTATAAAAATTAAATCCATACCCGACTCATTTATTTTCGGATCATGTCGGGTTGGATTGGGTTCGGATCGGGTCAGGTTAACCCGTCGGGTCGGGTCGATAATTGACACCCTACCTGCTACATATATTAGGGTTGTTTTCCTTGCTTTACAACGAAATCTCTCCCACGAAAACCTCTTACATCTCATTTCTTTTTTTATTTTTTTGAAGTAAAAATGACGGTCTAAAGCTATTCAATTTTTAATTATTCATAAAACATTCTCATCTGAATTTTGGATTTACAACCTCCCACACGAAGACCAATTTACATTCTCATCTAAAATAGCTTGGAATATGTTGATTCCAAACTAATTTGTGATAAAATTTAATTTTACCTGTAAAAAAGGACATTCATTTAATTTGAAAAAAATGGATTATTCAAATGACTGTAAAAATGACATAAACTAAAATTGAGGGTTCCCACAAGAATATATAGAAAATTTAAGTAATTAATATATTCAACCAAAAAATATGAAAAAGTTGGTATGAATATTGCAAGAGAACTAATCTTAGATTAACGTAGCGGTGAAGATGTAACATAAGATATTTAAATATGAGAACATTGACCATATATTTAAACTTAGGAGGTGAAAATGAATATTTTTAATTTTTCTAATACTGAATGACAGAATTAATGACGATAAAATTTCCATTAAATTTATTATACCTTATATCACCGTAAATAATATATCAATTAATTATTGAATTAGAATTTTTTTATTTTCTGAAATTAAAACTTTAACTATATAATTGACAAACGTTGTTACTATCATCCTTATAAGACAAATCTGTATGGCATTTTCCATATATATACAGGGACACAAAACATGGAAAATTTAGTACTTTGTGAAATACTATAGCCGGACACACTATATATATAGTTATCTTATGGTGAGTGATGAAATATAAAATATCTTTTATGATTCATGTCATATCTCTTATTTCAAATTTAAAATACCGATCCAACCGTATAAAGTGATTTTCGTATTGAAATATTCTTAGAGACCAAATTTTATATTTTTTAAAAATTTTTTGGAGGGGATAGCAAATACATTAATCTAAAAATTTGTGAACAATCCAATATAATGCTTTTCTATCCTTCAAAAAAAAAATAGAAAAAATTCAAACAATGTAAAATTTGATGTTCAAAAATATTTCAATATAGAGATATGGTGTGAAATTCAAAAATAATTAAGTATAATAATTTCAAACATGATAAAAAATAATATTCTATAAAATTATGATATAAATATTTTATTGAGCTACTTAAATTGAAATTTTGAGCATAAAAAAATAAAATTTGATGTTAGAATTCAAATAATGCATGCTAGATAAACTATATATATAATCATCAAGTATAAAATATTTTTATACTTCACATCATATCCCTCATTTTTGAATTCAAAACACCGGTCTAACCATTCAAAGTGTACTCCATATTAAAATATTCTTGGAGATCAAATTATATATTTTTTGAAAGAAAAAAAAATGCATTGTGTTTATGAATTTCAATAATAATGATTATTCATCCCTACAAAGATAGAAAAAATATTTGAAAAATATAAAATCTGGGCTTGAAATATATTTTAATATAGAGACCATGCTGAATGGTTGGATTGGTCTTTAGAATTTGAAAATAGAAGATATGATGTAAAGTATAAAAATATTTTATACTTTTGTGACTAACTATATCATAACTCTCTCTATATATATAGAGAGAGAGAAATAGGTGGATGGATTATGATGCTTTGCAACAAAAAACATTTTTGTTTCATAAGAGATTTTATATTCCGATGGCTCAAATGATCACTCTAAGTTACTCAATAATTTTTTTATGTCAGAACCTCACGAAATATTAAATTTTATGTTATTTTTTGAGATTTTTAGATATTTTTAAATTATTTTGAAAAACAACCTTGTTTAATATAAGAAAATAATCTAGTCTTATTCTATTTATGAAAATAATTTAAAAAATAACTAGAAAGTTCAAAAAAATCATAAAATTTAATATCGCATAAACTTTTTACATAAAAAACTATTAAACAATTTAGATTTATCGTTTAATCCATCTAAATATGAAATCTATTGCTAAAACAAAAACCATAATCATCTATTTCTCTCTATATAAGAGTCGTAAGAATCCTTGTGCTGATTATTAAAATGAAAAACCGAATGTCTTTAATTGAATAAAGAAATGTCTGCTATTACGGGTGTGAATGCGTCGGGTCGGGTCATATTATTTTATTATTTTTCTTGACCCGACTTAATCCGACCCCGACCCGATTAAATTTGGGTCAAAAAATCTTAATTTATACCCGACCCGATCGGGTCACGGGTCGATCCGACCCAATCCGTGTAAATTAATTAATTAATTAATAATTATTTTTATATAATATTAAGTAATTAAATATTAATTAATTTATAATTAATCTTAATTAGTATACAATTAGTGTATTTTTAAGCTTTAATTAGTAATAAATTATAAAATTATTTTAAAAAACATAACTAATCGGGTCGAGTCAGGTTGATCCGATCCCGAACCATCCCGATTTGGGTTACAAAAATTAAACCCATACCCGACTCATTTATTTTCGGATCATGTCGGGTTGGATTTAGTTCGGATCGGGTCAGATTAACCCGTCGGGTCGGGTCGATAATTGACACCCCTACCTGCTATATATATTAGGGTTGTTTTCCTTGCTTTACAACGAAAAAAAATCATTTCATACAATAATCATTGTATAATTTTGTTGAATAAAAATATCCGAAAAAAAATCTAATTACATTAGCTGACAACGAATTTTTATAAAATTATTTTAGTCTTCTTTCATTAATAAATATTATAAAAAATAAATATGAATACAAACAAGAAAAATATTATACTAGTTGCAAAGGACTTCTTGGTTCCGCTAATCATATAAACTGGGAAATTAATATATATGAAGGTTCGGACGCAAATAACTTGACGATCATGACTTCAATTTAATTAGTATATATTTGAAATTCCACCTTATACTAGTTGATTTTATTGTTCTTCTCCAGCAATATGCACATAAAAGAAGTTTTAGCTATATTTTGTACAAGAAGTTTGGAACACAAAAAGTTGAACGTACGAGATCAGTTGTAAACAAATAAATTTGGTTGTGCTCATTTTCTAGTCAATTGATATTGTAGCTTGCATACAAATTAAAAAAACTATAAATTTATTATTCACATTATTATGTATAAAATCAAATTAATTATACAACTTGGTTTATGCGTCTTAATTAATTAGATTCTTAAAAATGTAAAACGGTAATAATATTTCAGCGACTCGCGATTAAAAATGATAATACCACCTAAACCGGAACCTCTTCATGATATATAAAAGATTATACCGACACAATTTGTGATTTGAGTTATATAAAGAACATATATTGGGCACGCTATATGCTTTGTCCCTTTCCGTGTGATGTAATTCCTACGGATGTACAAGTTGAGGAATAGTAAAACCGTTGATTGGAAGCGAAGATATAATACTAACGGATTGCCTGCACCGCTATTGACATGTAAATAGTCGACTTTGAAATTGGAATTAGTCCATCGGATGAGACAAACCGCATCAATGGAATATTTCTAGTAGAATATTATACATACATGCATGAAAATGACCTGATACTTAGAAAGGACTAAATACCTAGTTAATGTGTGAGTTATATATATATATATATATATATATATATATATATATATATATATATATATACAAGCTTGTTGATGATTCTTGACAAAACCTACAAAATGAAAAACAAAAAAAATAAACAAGGACCCTAGAAATTAAGCAACCGACAGTAATTGTTTCATCAATTCTACCGTCAGACTAGTTGACTATTGCCCCTGCGTCTTGAAATGGCAGCATTATATTCCTAGAAGTGATCAAATGTTCTTAACATTAGCCCATAGGTTTAATATTTCTTAACAACGACCACATATAAATTATGCTGTTATGGTGAGTTGAAATATATATATATTTTTATATTTTGCGTAATATCTCTCATTTTTATATTCAAAGGAACAACACAATCTTTCAACATGATCTCTAAACTAAAATATGTTTGAAGGTTAAATTTTACATTTTTTGAAAAAAAAATCTATTTTTTTTGAGACATAGAAAATGCATTAAGATAATGATTTTCAATAATAATAATTTTTTAAATTTAAAAATAGAAATTGTTTTTAAAAATATATAAAATTTGATCACAAACATATTTCATATATGAAGAATCACTTTAAGTCTTTAACAATTGAATGTTATTTAGAATTCATAAATGAGAGATATGATGTAAACTATAAAAATATTTTATATTTTACGACTCATCATAGCGAACCACAAAATGTTATTGTACTTCATGTCATATTATTTATCTTTGAATTTAAAATATTAATCCAACCGTTCAACATACTATCAATATTAAAATATGTTTGGAGATCAAATTATATTTTTTTGAAGGGGTAGAAAAAATGCATTAATGATATTATAACAAAAAAAAATAGAAAAAAAATATATAATTTGATCTCCAAGTATATTTTAATATGGAGATCATTTTGAATGGTTGAATCAGTATTTTGAATTCGAAAATGAGAGATATAACATGAAATATATAAGATATTTTGTACTTCTCATCTATATATATCAAATATATGTATCTATATCGTAATAATTAATATGAGCTTATAATTTATTTGGCACCAGATAAAAGATCAAATTTCAAGTTAATAAAAAGAAATAGTTACGCTAGACAGATATTTTTTAGTTTATCTTTCTTGTATCTATATATAGTATATATACCTTCAAATTCACAGTTATTCAACATGTATCTATGCATATTGTCTAATGTATCTTGAAATCAATTACGAATTTGTTCTTATATGTATCTTGAAATCAATTACGTATTTGTTCTTAAAAAAAGTGCACATATTAAATAGGAAAAAATGTATATACAACCTCTTTTGCATATATAGCCGATTCAGCTACTCTTTGTAAAAAGATAAATCCTTATAAATACGTGCAAGTGATCTGTGTGTGAACTTATATTTAAAACTAATTATTAACGAAGTTATTTTTTCCTTTCAAAGTATAGTAAAATAATCTCAATTTTTAACTGGGAGCTGGTCATATTTACATTGGGTGGCCCTTTTGCTATTATGGATCTTTCCTGAATCCTGATCGTTTATGGGGGACCCGGATCCACTGTCGCGCGGCACGGTGCGGCGCAGCACGTGGTCCGTTCGATCACTTTGAGATTCGTGCTAGTGTTTAAAGATTCGAGTTAGCACGAATCTCGAAGTGATCGAACGGACCACGTTCTGCGCCGCACCGTGCCGCGCGACAGCAGATCTGGTTCCGTTTATGGGAAGGAGAGACTGTTTCAGAGCTGACACGTCTTGGGTCTTTTTCGGCATAAATTAAATAGAAGCAGCGGGATGAGCAAGGCGCATCTAGTGTATGAATATGATAATATATATTATTGGGTTAACATGGTCAGCGCAATCCTTCATTAATCCATTGATAGTTTGAATATATATATATATATATATATATGAGAGATTTTATGGTATTTCGCGAAGCAAAAATTTCAGCTTAAAAAATTTTACAAAATCAAAGTTCAAATTGTAAATCTAATTCACCCAACATAAACTACATATTTAAATATTATTGAATATCTAATTTGATTACATTTAGAGATTTCTAACTATTTTTTTTTTAAAAAAAATACCCCAATAATAATAATAAAACAATGATAGATGCAACTACAAAATTATCATTTTTCAAAAATCCAAAAAAATAATTACAAAGCTCTAAAAATAATAAAATTTGGTATTCAGCAATTTTCAATATCTAGATTATTGTGTATTAATTAGATTGATATTTTGAGCTTTCAGTATATGAGATTTGAAACTGAACCAAAATCCCTCTTTAATTCACGAAACACTGATCTCATATATATATATATATATAACCTTTAAGATATTTAATTATCAGCAATGCCAGAACCTCACGAAACACTTTAAGATCTCATGTATATATAACCTTTAAGATATTTAATTATCAGCAATGCCAGAACCTCAACGCTGCTACCAGTTGCATGTTGTGACCGGGAGTGGTTTCTTGCTATTTGCGTGTGCTTAATTTAATAATATATACTCCAATTAATTAATGTTTGAGTCTAAACTTTGCTACGACCCGCGCGCCACAACTCAATTAATATAATTTGCTCCATATGGAATGGGTTTACATCAATGAATGATTTACAAAACAAAGTACTTGAAGGCTGGGGAGGATGCAGAATTTTGGTCGGGTAATTATCGGATTGTAATAGCTTATTAGGTTCAAATACATTAACTAATCAGGTACTAAATAAAAAAATAATAATTTAATATATATTCTTAACTAATAAAAAAAATATTAAAATAATAACATTTTATATATTAAAAATAACAACAAAACAAAACTCAAAGTAATAAATAATCAAGTTGATGAAGAAAGTTTTTGTCTACGGAAATTAATATTTTGATATCTTTACATAATTATTTCATTATGCACGATATTAAATATTTTTTTCTCAGTAAAATTAATCAAACAATCTGGTGGGGTGCAAATTTTTTTTTCCAGAAGAGATAAATTACTAAAAATATTATCGAAAAACAATTTTTTAAATTTTAGGGGGACAGTTGCCCCCGCCATGCTACATCCGCCCTGCTTGAAGGTATATTGTATGATCAGCTCACAAACAAAGTCCGGATGCGTAATGTATATATTACTTACTAATTGCCTCCCAAATATCCAAGACATGAAGTCATACCAACAAATGAGACAATTTCTCTAGCTAGCAGGCAAGCATATTTTTAAATCAGTGCTGACGCAAATAACACCTACTTATTTACAGAGTTGAGATTGAACGAAGAAAGTTGGGGGGACTGTATTTTGTAGAAATTCCTGTTCACACTTGGATACATCTTGATTCTTGACTTGAAGTTGACGGTGACGGTGAATTGGTGATTCGCAAATTCACAATTACATAATTGCCCACCGCGGATTTTTCTTTCTTTTTCTTCTTTTATTCCTTTTAGATAGGGTCTCAAACTAATTGAATTTAATCACAGTAGCTAGTGTTTTTGTTTTATTTGAAATTATTTCAAATTAAATTAAATTTGAACTAAATCAAACTCGAACTGAAATCGAACTCTAAATGAATTTAATTATTTTAATTTTTATATTTATTTTCATATTATAAAAACTAATTAGATCTAAAATAATTAATATTTTATTAATTTTATATTAACATTTAAAATAAATAATATTTATTAATTTAATAATAAAATAATAACATCTTACTAATTTTATAATAAAATAATTATATTATTAATTTTATAATAAACTAAATAATTAAAAAATATATAAATAATTATATATTGAACTATTATGAATCGAAATCGAACTAGTTCATTAAAAAAATATGAATCAAAATCGAACTAGTTCATCTTATTATATTTTGTAGGTGGGAGTACGTTTACTTGTAGAAATTCCTGTTCACACTTGGATACATCTTGATTCTTGACTACAAAAAGTTGACGGTGACGGTGACGGTGATGGTGAATTGGTGATTCGCAAATTCACAATTACATAATTGCCCACCGCGGATTTTTTTTCTTTTTCTTCTTTTATTCCTTTTAGATAGGGTCTCAAACTAATTGAATTTAATCACAGTAGCTAGTGTTTTTGTTTTATTTGAAATTATTTCAAATTAAATTAAATTTGAACTAAATCAAACTCGAACTGAAATCGAACTCTAAATGAATTTAATTATTTTAATTTTTACATTTATTTTCATATTATAAAAACTAATTAGATCTAAAATAATTAATATTTTATTAATTTTATATTAACATTTAAAATAAATAATATTTATTAATTTAATAATAAAATAATAACATCTTACTAATTTTATAATAAAATAATTATATTATTAATTTTATAATAAACTAAATAATTAAAAAATATATAAATAATTATATATTAAACTATTATGAATCGAAATCGAACTAGTTCATTAAAAAAATATGAATCGAAATCGAACTAGTTCATCTTACTGTATTTTGTAGGTGGGAGTACGTTTACTTGTAGAAATTCCTGTTCACACTTGGATACATCTTGATTCTTGACTACAAAAAGTTGACGGTGACGGTGACGGTGATGGTGAATTGGTGATTCGCAAATTCACAATTACATAATTGCCCACTGCGGATTTTTTTTTCTTTTTCTTCTTTTATTCCTTTTAGATAGGGTCTCAAAATAATTGAAATTAATCACAGTAGCTAGTGTTTTTGTTTTATTTGAAATTATTTCAAATTAAATTAAATTTGAACTAAATCAAACTCGAACTGAAATCGAACTCTAAACGAATTTAATTATTAAAATTTTTACATTTATTTTCATATTATAAAAAATAATTAGATCTAAAATAATTAATATTTTATTAATTTTATATTAACATTTAAAATAAATAATATTTATTAATTTAATAATAAAATAATAACATCTTACTAATTTTATAATAAAATAATTATATTATTAATTTTATAATAAACTAAATAATTAAAAAATATATAAATAATTATATATTGAACTATTATGAATCGAAATCGAACTAGTTCATTAAAAAAATATCGAATGAACTTGAATTGAAATGATGAAAAAAATCTAATCGAACGAATTGAATTCAAACTAAAATCAAACCGAATATCAAACGAATTATAAATTATGAACTTTTCTTGTAGATCTAATTTTAGATCACCAAGATATAGTTTGGCCGCTTGGAGCTTTTTTAATTTATGGCAAGTAACAAAAAAATATATTTAACCTATGGAAAACAAACTTTCCATCGACCTCCTAATAATTTTTTATTCTTTTAACCTATAGAGTGAGGTTATATATGGTGTTTCGCGAAGTATAAAATCTTTCGTGTTTCACATTCATATTTTAGATTTGAAATTTTAGACTATGATCTAAACGTTGAATTTGATCTTTATATTGAAATATATTTGAAGATCAAATTTTATATTTTTAAAAACTTTTACTATTTTTTGGATAGGTACAAAGTTTGTTGATCTAAAGATTTTTGTGTCATCTAATACTAGTGATTTTCCACCTATCTAAATGATAGCATTTTTTTTAAAAGAGTAAAATTTGTTCTCCAAAGATATTTCAATATGAAAATCATGTTGCAATTATTTGGATCGATTATTTGGATTTTAAATTCAAATTATGGATGCAAAATATGAAAGATTTTATATTCACAT
>CAXKVV010001799.1:0-25333 GCA_964058805.1 Schoenoplectus triqueter
AAATCTTATTTTTATCACTATTATTATTAATAATATGATTATTATATACAAAAAATCTGCTTATTTACCCCCAAAACCTTCAACATATCATATATATAAATATTCAAAATAGAATAATTTCACTTACGCGTCAGAATATGAGATATGATAAATATCTTCTGCATACCTCTTCCATTCTTCAAATGGGAGCTAAATCATCGTTAGTTTGAATATAAAATGTATTTTGTGGTTTTCAAGGATTTATTGTTTTGTGTGATAGGGTTGATATAACATTTCTCATTTTCTATGCATTGCATGGTTTATATCAAGTTGCCCCCTTTGTTTTACGTTCCTGTCTTAATATGATTAATCTCGTTTTATGTTCCTTTATTTTTAGGTTGCATTGAGAGCATTGCATGGTTTATATCAAGTTGCCCCCTTTGTTTTACGTTCCTGTCTTAATATGATTAATCTCGTTTTATGTTCCTTTATTTTTAGGTTGCATTGAGAAAAATGAGGACATCTGATTCTCTGTTGGTCAGAGAATTCTTTGTATTATTTTACCGAATAGGCAATTCACTTTCTTTTTCTTTTTCTCTTTTTGTCTTTTCCATTCTTCTTATATAAGATTCTCTAAACTAATGATTTCGAATCGTACAATGTATCATGTATCGTAGTATTTAATATCATATCGTGTATCGTATCATATTATTTAAGATACGTTAAATTATTCTAGAAACTAAGTAATATAACTAGTGACGAAAGAATTTCATTAAAAGGAAAGTTTCAATAACTAGATATATCTTATTTCTATGGCATACCATTAAGTCACAGAGATTAAATATCATGAAATGCTACATATAAATGATATCCATTTTTAATTTACAACGTCAATTGAATTCTCTCTTTCCGTCATTCTAGTTTAGTTTAGTTGTCAAGTACCTCAAAAGAAATGTGTATATAATAAAGTGAGTTTGCCAGCCACCTTAGTTAAAGTATTCTTTTAGACATCATTTCCATTAATATGTCATATTTTTAACTTTATACATAGTTATATCCAAACTGCTACATATTCATGGTATCCATCTTATTTTACAGTATAAATTTTGATCATTTAAATGTAAATAATAAATTAACAGAGATTAAATAACAATTTTTGACTATTTAAATGTAAATAACAAATTAAAAGTTTTGACAAATTAAATAAAAAATTAACAAAAATTAAATAACAAATTTACAGTACAAGTTTTGACTATTTAAATATAAATAATAAATTAAATAACAATTAACAGAGAAGTTCATTGTACTACAAAATGCAAATAAGTAACACATTAAATTACTAACCTGATGGAACCGTGGAGAAGATGGAAGAAATTACTGGCGATGGCAATTAACAGAGATTACACAGGAGGAAGGTGAAACAAATTACGGGCGTATATCTCCTGGCGATTTCTATCTCTTTTGGCGATTTATTTTCTCTTGTGCGATGACCGAAGACGAAGCGACAACGACGAAGCGACGATGACGGAAATTAATTATTTTAAGTGGAACGCGAGCGATTTTCATTGACGATCGCTGAATCGCTGTATCATTCAATACGATATGATACACGTATCGTAAATCTGTATCGCAACGATTCTAATGATTCGTTGATTGTCCGATACAACACCATAGTACGTATCGTTGTTCGTTGGACTCATACCGTATCGTACAATTCGTATCGTAGATCGTACGATACTGAAATCACTGCTCTAAACTTCACCCTTTCCATCTGTCCCATCTACTGGTATAGCTCAAAGAGCCAGGCATAGGGATGAGCTGAAAGGATACGAGGGAAACATGCTGATTGACATCGACTGTTATTTCTCTCAACAGGTTCACACCTCCCATGAAATCATATGAAAATCTATAAGCCTTGCTTGTTCATGCTTCCTACTTATTTATTTATATTTGTCAGGTCTATCCGGTGATATCACTGTTGTATGCCTCAATTTAGAGTTAGGAATTTTGTGCTAATGATGCATCAAAGATAGTTACAGCTGGTGTATCAGGTTCCTGGTATGCTTAACTGTTGGATGTTAGCAGTTTAGCACTTAAAATAAGTGTGCTCATTTTAAAGGTTCAACTTTATGAAGAGGAGTAATTATTTTATCTCCAATAACGTCTGTAACTATAAAAGGTAATCGTTATTATATATCTTCATTTCTATTTTTAAATTAATCAATAGGATAGCTAACAAAACTTTGATATGATGATCGACGTAAGTTTGTTTATGGGTTGATGTAATACAAGCTATGGGTAAAATAAAAATTTGATAATGATTGGGTAATAATTTATGAAATAGGTATTTCATTAAAAATGATGTTTTGCAATGGGTATAAGAAAAAAATTACCTAAATTACACAATTTCATTTTATGAAGTTTTTTTTTTGTTATGCATTGTAAATTATACAATATTACTTTCCCATTACAATGCATGGGCACATAATTAGTGTAAGAGAAGGGATCAGTTGGCAATGGATTATCTTGATAACTTTGATAATTGATGTTCAAATAAATATAAAAAGTTTAAAAAACAAAAAAAATTATAGATATATTTTTCTGCCTATAGAGTGATAGTGATTTAAATTTCATACAATTTTATTATCGTTCGATAGTCCATTATTAAAGATCATTAAATTTTCATGCAATTTGCAATGATTCTAATTTAAACTATAAAGAAAAAAAACATATTTATAACTTTTTTTTCTTATTTTTTTATATTTATTTGAATATTTATTATTAAAATTATCAAAATAAACCATTATCAACCGATCCCACCGTAAATGTAAAGTCACATCACATATTCACGTCCCGTACCTCTTAATCTTTCTCCCAGACTCTCAGTATCTTAGCTGTGCATATATGGGCTGAAAAGGTAATAAATGAATAAGAGGCCTCACTGGTATAAGTATAAAATATTAAAATGGGTCGACAATTAACCCTGGTCTGGTCCAAATCGTTGGAAAAAAGATTTTCTTGTTTCACCTCAAGAACATTAAAATGTACTTGAAGAACATTATTTAGATGCACCCACATCAAGAACATTATTTAGATGCACTTCAAATCTCACAAAATGCGCCCATAAAAAAAAGCTGTGTGTGGATTTACTGTCCGACTTATCTGAATCTGAACAAGTTATCTCTTGTACTATATTTTGACCTTGACTGAAAGTAATTTCTTTGTAGAATGGAGAAGCATTTGGTAGGATGCATCCTTCTTTCCTGTCTTCTCTTCTGGCATGCAGCGAGAACTGAATGGTTGTGGGTACGCTGAGATTCGTGCAGTGAAACCATCCAAGTCCCACAGACCTAAAAGTTTTTCTCCATCCGATATATTTAAAAGCACATGCATAATTTTGTCTGCTCTGTCAGTAGTCACAGTCTCTCCCTCTCCTCCCTCTATGATGAGGCAAGTGGCAATGTAGCATCACCTCCTTGACGGTGCCACATTGCCTGGCCAACAGCCACATGCTTGTTTGCGTACCTCCTCAGACCTCAGTGGCTTGTGCACTCTTCAATTCAATTTCTACCATCTCCGTTTGTTGGTTGGCTATCTTATTTCGTTCTTTAAATATTACTCATTCATTCATTGTTGTTTTCTGTTAGTTGGATTGCAGTAAAAGCAGTTTTTAGTAATAATAAGTTTTAGTAAATTAATATTAATAAAAATAAGAGTGAAAAACATAAAATTTCAAATATACGAATGGCAGCGCGTCACTGGCAGTGGCGCGTTCACTGCGCGTTTTCTTATTTTTACGAAACGCGCCACTACCAGTGGCGCGTTTGCTTCTTATATATATAAAATGCACAGTCACTTGCGCGGGGTTTGGACGAAACGCGCCACTGTCAGTGACACACTGTCATTCGTATATTTGAAATTTTACGTTTCTCACTCTTATTTTTAATAATATTAATTTAATAAAATTTATTATTACTAAAATCTGCAGTAAAAGAGGCCATTGAGGAATGTTTTCTTTATTATCCCATAGGTTCAATTCTGAGGCCATTGAGAAATGTTGTGATGCTATTTGGGACCACAATTATGTCGCCTCGCATATACAATGCAGGCATGCTTGCTGCACAGAATGTGGGGTTACTTGATGATTATCTTCATACTTGTAAAATTAATCTCCAACATTCGAAGCAAAGACAAAATCATTTCTATGCTAACAAAGGAAATTATTAAGGAATCGTACGTCCCTACAAAAATAGTAAGAATTGTAAGGAAAAAAACATACACAATAATGTGAGATAACATAATGTATAATATGGATCAACCGCTGGATCATATTTGGAAACAAAATTCATGGATTATGTTTAATTAAGACAAAATGTAGGCATTATGTATCATACTAAAACTGCTTCATTTGTATAAAATGAACCAATCTTTAAGACAGAAACATAGACATGCTCTTATGGATTCAGAGCGAGTGTTCTGTTTTATTGTCTCAAGTTTAATTTAGAAAGGTTGACATAAATTATTTCGGACCTAATAGATCTCTTTCCTTAATTATAAAATGCAAAATAAAAATAAAAATGTCATATTTCAGATTTTATAAATTCTGTTCTAACTTCAACTCTTTTCAAAAACAAAAGGACCAAAAGATTAAAATGTCCATCAGGTATTTAGATTGAACTTTCACATCTGTTTGGAGGCAAACTTTGGTGTGGGAATAAATTTGGGTGGGCGCGGGTTCCGATGAGAATGCTTTATGGGTTCCCAAAAAGAAACAATTGTTAGGGCATGTCTGTAAAATACGATTTGAGTGGGAAGATCTCTTCGTTTGGTACATGCAATGGAGACACTTGTGGATTCCCAGAGAAGATGGGAAAAAATAAATTCGGTTGGATTGATTTTTTTTTTCCCATTCATTTGTGAATGGATTGGATACGGAGGAGAGAAAAAAATGAGATACCTCTGAACAGAGCCTCAAAGTGATTTTTTTTCCACTCGCGTACCCTTTTAGATCAATTTTCAATCCCATTTCCATTCTCTCTTCTTCCAAACAGGGCTTACTTGCTGGAGAAAAACTTTTATTATATCCGCTGAATTTTTTTTTTCTGACTTCTTAAATACCGAATTTTTAAATATTTAATTTGTTTTTTTTGTGTTGAAACAGTCGGCAAGAACTCATGGCAAACGATATTATAAAATAATAAATCGATAATTTACAGGAATTTTAGATGTTAACTCGTAGGCCCCAAGATCTAATTCTTCATCTCCATGTGAGCATGCGTTTGCCTCCCGAAAATCATGAAGACATGAACCCACGTTATATACCCCAGCTTTCACACTACAACTACTGAGAACCACCGGAGAAGTGAAAGAATTTATTTTAATTAATACAATGCTAGTGCCTAGTTTATCTTAAAATTAAAAGGAACCATTTTACTGGTTGACTTCAGTTTGTTAGGTGTAGTAGAAATGCTTTAAAAAACATCAAACGTAACTGATTTAAGATGGTGTAAAGTTAAATCAGTTTTGTAGTGCTTTCAAATCAAGTTATCAATTTTTTTAAACACTTTTTATATGAATTATTTTATCTATTTAGTTCGGTCTCACTAAGATGATTTGATTTTTACTACATTCGCTAAGGATTTTTTTTTTACCTAACGGCATTTTCTTATAAAAAGTGGGGGAAAAAAGAAAAGAAAAAGAAGAAGAAGATCGCAATAGATGCTCGTCACATCACATCACTCACAAACATCTAACTTTGTTAAAAGATGAATTTAGATATTGTTAGTACTTAGCAAAAAAAAAAAGTCGTTTATAAAATTGAAGCAGAGATATATATCTAAGATTAGGAGTGTCAATCCTTACGACGGATTCATTATCATATTTATATTAAATTATTTTTATTCATATCCTCATCTTACCTATTAAAATTAGATTTACCCATACCCTACTCTTACCCGTTAAAATAAACGGTTAATGAAACGGTAATGTATGCTAACGAATAATATTAATGTATTACTTAATTTATTATTATTTATAAAAAATATATATTAACTCATTCTGTTCATACAAATACGTATCTATTTTACTAGTATAAAATAAAAATATAATTATGCAAATAATTCTAACTTGAGTCATTTCAAAATAAATAAATTAAAAAATAAGCATCTCTTGTCAAACTTTTTAAGTAAAAAATAAAATATATTAAAAACAAAAATAACATCTTGTCTAAAATAAAATCTAATATTGTCCATTTAATCATTTTAAAAAGTACTCTACTAAATATTATTCAAACATTATAACTTATAAGATGGTTAAACTTAAAAATTATGATAATTATAATTCCTAGTAATTAACTCATAAAATCTGTGCAACTAAGTTGTGCGTTAATGGTCTGGACCGAGTTTGAAACTACTAGCCATTAATGCACAATTTCAAGTTGTTCATACCAATTCCCTATTTTTATTTTATTTACCAAAAAAATTATTACACGAAATAATTATATTGAAAATAATATAAGTTATTTTTTTAATAATTTACCCTATAGGGCAAACGGTTACGAAATGATTTTTATCCATATCCTTACCCATTTACTTAACGAAATAAACTTTTTACCCTTACCTATATCAAATAAGTTAACGGAAAATTTTTTTTATCCATACCCATCTTATTGAATACGGTACGAATCGGATAAATGGATAAAAGGGTATCATTGACACCCCTACCTAAGATGTATACAATACTTGTGAATAATATACAATAATTAAATTATTGAAGTATATACTAAAATCAAGTTTTTCCAAATGAAAAGTTCCTTCCGTTTTCACTATTTATTTGGCAACATGTACATTTTTTTTGTCCCCACTAGCAAAGCTTTTCTTTTCTTTTCTTTTTTTTGGTTCCGAAGCAGAGAGATATAAATTCTATTTCTAACGAAATGTTAGCAACTCCCCCCCTCCCCCCCCCCCCCCCCCCCCAAAAAAAAAAAAGGGTCAAATTTCAAAACAGGAACTCAGACTGCAGATGGTACAATGAAGTCTAATTAGCGCCGCTGCCAATCGAGGAAATAACAACCCCAAATAGGAAGAGAAATATGGAGCGGGATTACACTTCCATTTCAATAGATGGAATATATTAATATTGCACTAGTTTAATAGTTTCTTATTATAATGAAATACCTTTGCCTTAACAAAATCTGATTGAGAACAAGGGTCCACCTTCACATGGCTTGTCCTACTCTTCTTCTGTTCCTCACATGGGAATCATTATTAGGTTAGTTACTTTATGTTCCAATTGTACTGTAGAGATCGAACAGTTATTAACTTCAATTTTATACTTTTGATATCAACTGGTTAAAAGCACATATGGCTGTTGCAATCATTTGCTTTCTTAAGACCAATCACAATTCAAATGAGTTACATTTTGCACCGAAAGGACGATAGAATCCTTTATAACACAATAATATTAATAATTTCATCGTTTCACATATCCTATAAATAGAAAAAAATTATATTGAGGTCGTTTCCAAAGGACAAATTGTTCTTCTAACCTTTTGGCTGTTGCACATTTCCATTAATTATATGCAAAATTGCATATTATCCAGTCGTTTCCACAGAATTAAGCAAAGATGAATTTGTCTGAAGTAATTCAAACTCAATACAAGTTCCTCCAATAGACAATTATACACAAAATCAGAAAACATTATTGTAATACAACACAAGATATATTTTAACACTTAACAGGATAGTCTGAAAGCAGACGCATGGATTTGGTTAGAGGACTCCTAGAAAATTTATGACAGTACATATTGGAATAAAAGATATCATATTGCCGCACATTCCTTTGATAATGGAAACACAGAATGAAAACGAAAGCACATTATTGAGCTAAGACAAATAGACAATCAATTATTCTAAAACATTCATGTGATATTAATTTTTTTAATATATAACAATTAATAGTGTTACATCCAAAGGTGATTCCCATGTATGGTTTCCAGGGCAAACGCCTTCATAACTACAATTTAAAAATGGATCAGTGCTAAATTGTAACGTGATCCATATACGAGATGTTTCAGTCATAAAACATGACATTCACACACATACTAATTAAAAAAGCATACACCAACTTTTCATGACTAATTAGGCCCTCACAAGAGTTGCTCTGTAGACAGTGTTGGATTTCCAGTTAGTCGGGATGACATTCTTGGCGACAAACCTGTTGTTCTTGCTGTCGGTAATCTGGATCGAGAACGGTGGCATGGTTGGGTGGTTCGGGTCCAACCTCCAAATGGTACTCCAGGAGTGTGTCATTGTTTCCCAGCCATTGGCACCGGGATACGGCGAGTTGGTTTCCTTTAGTTGAACGGCCTTAATGTCGCCACCAGCGTACTTGATGTTAACAGCAAAGTATATGTTGTTTGATCCTTCCTCCACATGGAATGAAATGGTGTTTCCTGCACATTTTGTTCAGATTTAAAAAAAAATTAAACAAAATCACTTCATAAATTACTAATGTGTGCAAACTTCCTTTTTTTGAATTGGGAACATGGATACTCGAACTGACATTCTGAGTTGCTTTTGAGTGATGGTATTCTGATATTCTGATAGACTATATACTTTTCTCTGGTAATTGGTACCAGTTAACCCAAATCAATAAACAAAATGGAACTTGTTCCATAATAATGCAGGGGAAATAGAGTATTATCAACTGCGGCAGTACCTGAGAGAGCACAAGGGATAAGGAGAGAAAGCAGAGCAAGAGAAGCAGCCAAGGTAAGGAGACGAGAAGCCATTATTAATGATTAATTGAAAGGGAGAAGATGGGAGCTGAATTTGCTTGGATGAACAAGTGGTTTAGTTGAGGTGTATTTATATGTAGCGAAAAGAGGGGTTTGTTGATAGATTGCAAGCTCCCCCATGTGCCGGCCGAACTGTATTCGTAGTAAATTTATTAAATTGTAGATAGATCCCGATATTGTTACGTAATGTAACAGTATTCGCGGTGGTGTGGATTATTAAAATCAAAATTTTATATGACGTCAAAATTGATAATTCATTTTAAGAGTGATATTTTTAAATATAATGAATTTGTTAAAATAACACTTATATAATTAATTTTCTGCTCCTCCGCCGACGTGATTTGTTAAATGGTCTGTCAAATTTAAACAATTATTTAATTTTGTCTAATCTCTGTATCCTTAAAATTAAAATGATAATTATCAAATAAAATTTAAAAACCAATTTAATAATGAAATGCAAATAAGCGATACATCTTGCACAAATTACGGATAGAGCTATTGTGTTATTGTGTAGAGTACAATCATGTCAATTTTTCTCTTCTTTGAAAAAGACAATCATGACAAATTTTGTCAAAGATAAACCTAAAACTTTAACCAAAACGCAAGCAGTAGCTTTATGGATGAAAAACAGAAGGAATCAGATCAATGCAATATGACAAAAGAATCGAATGATTTTACTTGTGTTTTTGGGTAAAAAAATCGAATGATTTTTTTTTTCAATTTTGACGCCTGTTTAGAAAGAGAAATTAAAAGACGTTTAAAGAGAATATATGTAAAATTGTTTCATAAAAAAAATGCAAATTTATCACATTTTTCTTTTTTTCCATGCTTCTGCTTCTTCCTAACTACAGATAATGTCTTTTACCTACAGAACAAGGAAAATTTCATGTGGATCAAATTAATAATATTGAATATAAGTATAAATTATAATTCGTAATTATGGAGGTGAAGAGTGTGATAATATCGTTATTTTATGGGATCCAGATATAAATTCTCTTATACTTATATATGTATCATTAAAAAATATCATACAAGTACCTATCATTTGGGGGAAAAATATCATACAAGTACTTATATATGTATCATTGCCTCCTCCCATTCTATGTACCTAAATCTGTCTATAACCATTCGATGGTAAACTGGGCTATAGCAGTGACGCTCAGGTATTGGACACGTATACAGTTTGTGGTAACTTTTGAATGCAAATAGGTAAAGAAATATATATGTATTTTTTTTTAACTTAAAAGCTATATATTCTTTTCGGAGATTACATATATCAAATTCTTAAAAAAAAGGTTCTTACATATACTCTTCTAAAACTTCAAATAGTTTGTTTGATAAAAAAAAAACTTCAAATAGATTTCATTTCTATTTTTTTCGGTTGGAATATACAATTACTGAACTCAAAATTTTGTTTAAAAATATACAAAAAATCTTTTATAAATTATCTTTTTTAATTTTTGTTATTATTTTATTCTCTTATTTTGCTTTTAACCAATCTATAATGCAAAGGATCATGCATGTGTGATCTATATAATTATTATAGACAAATAAAGTTTGGAGGCATAGACTTCTATCTTTTTGATAAAAAAAAACTCTTTACAAAACAATCTAAACAATAAATCACCATGCCAACTCACCAGTTGTTTACATATGAGTTCAACTGATATTTCTGAACCGTTGTTAATCTGACAATTTTCCATAATTACTCTGCAAAAAAACTTGTACGTTCTTTTTTGTATCTTATATCAGTTGTATTCATGAATTTGATGGCAATTCATTTCTGGCTATACTAACTGCCATTAATTTGGTGAATAATAAAATGTTTGCCTAATTTGCTTCCTTTTATTTCATTCATTTACTCATTTTATCAGTTGACTATATTAACATAGTGAATATAAGACCTCCAAATGCCCGTTGTCTTCATGATCTATTAATATATGTCTGATTTCTTCAAGTGAAAAAAAAGATATACATAACGAACATTTCCTTTTGAAACCAATTCAGAAATATTGAGCCAAGATAAATATTAGAAAAATGTGTTAAATGAAAAATTGATTTTTTTTTTACTAATTTTTACGTGAGATTAAGAAAATTAATAATATTGATTTTCTTAAACAAATAAAAACGCACACTGCGGTCATGTTGACCGTGTAATAAGTATTTCAAGCACAAATACACTAAATTAATCATTAAAAAAGAATAAAATCTAATAAGAAGGTGATAGTATTGATTGATTTTGTAGCCTATTTATTTTCACACGAGTACTTTAGTTTTTGTGAGATAAAATAAGAATCCAAGCTATCCAACTTTAAATATCCCTAAATTTCACACGAAAAATATTTTTTTTATCACAAGACGAATACTCATGCAACTACTTTAGTTAATATGAGCTACGTACATAAATATTTTAGAGTTCTTGATATTTAAATCCTCCCATTGTAAAGTTTCTCATGAATTAATTATATCAGATATAGTGGCATAAAATTTGTTATTGCAAGAAGGTCATAAGAAATAGTACACAAATATTTGCAACAAAGTTTCCTACACAGTAAGTCACATAATTCAGTCCAAGGGCGTTTAATTGTACTTGCCTTTGAGAATTCTCGGCAAAAGAAAAAAAGTAAACAAATAAAAATAGCCATCAGATCAATAACATACAAAAATCCAACGGTCAAAAACGGTCACCAACGGCGTAGCATGTACGAAAAGCCTTCAAACTTATTTGTGGTCTCTTTTTGTTTTTCCCTTTTATATACTGTATGTATCTGGTCCTTTTCCAGATTTTCTTCTATCTATGCATTTTGGTCGGAGATCCGGTGGCTCTTAATTATTAGTGGAGCATATGACACATGAGGCATTGTACTTATTTTTATTTTCATTTGGTTCCTCTCTCTTTTATCTTTGTATATGCGTCTCATCGTCCTTGCTTGCTTGGTTAGATGATTCTTCTATTTCATTCATTTTCTGCATATTGAAAAATGTATCGTTATTCAGATGCATCATGTTGTCCAAGAAAAATGGCAATTTTTATCTCGATAGAGATTTAATATTGTAATTCACTTCCCTTGTTATTTCATATCATGATCGCAACATGCCGAGGAATTACCATTTGCTTACATAACTGCTCTTATTTTTGTTTGAGGTAAATGACATGGAATTACGTGAACAACCTTACAAGACGAAAATATATGAAAAATTGAAAACAAAACAAAATAACTAAAACAAACTGCATTTCTCTGCGACAAATGACTCAGTGGAGTGGGAGGGACTGGGGGTGCCTTGCCTCCAGTATATATTCCACTGTCTTTGAATCCTCATGCATAAATAATTCAAAATAAATTGTTCCAGACTCCAGTATATATATATATATATATATAATTATAAGGTTACAATCACTAATATGTAATAACCATAACCAACCCAACCATCATAATAACATGATAATACAAATCCCTTCCAGACCAAAATTCATCCCGACTCTTTGTAGCATATCATTCTATGACTGTTTTCAGTCACAAATGCCAAATAAAAATACATATGAGAATACACCAACTAGGCTATTTAGCTGTATTGAACAACAGATCTATAGAAATTGTTTGGCATCCAATTCCGGGGAATCACATTCATCGCAACCAACTTCCGGTTCTTGTCATCGGTGAGCCGGAGAGAGAATGGGGCATGGAGCGGTCGGGATGTGTCCATCCTCCAAATAGCACCCCACGATTCGCGCATCGGCACCCAATTGCGTGAGTTGATTTCCATAATTTCGACTAAGTTAAGGTCGCCTTCACCGTCTTCGTACTCGATCAACACGGCAAAGTAGTTCGGGTTTGAACCTTGCTCAACGTGGAATGAAATTGTCCTTCCTGGGTACTCGCATGGTACCCTGTAGGGAAAGCAGAAAAATGATGTTTAATCATTAGATTAAAAGATTCTTTAGTAAAAGCCAAGACCTAAAAGCTGGTAAAGGTGCCCTTGTACAGAATATTAAGGAAATATTTATACTTTGCAATAGTATTTTCTATTTATTTTTTTAGTGAACAGCTCTGAAAAGTAAAATTTTGCTGTCTTCTTAGCAAGGAACCACATGCTGTGTCCTGGTACTATTCTCAGGGACGGTTTGTTGTACAAAGTTTTCCTCCTAGTTGTAAAGAAAAGTACGGTCAATTTTGCTTTCCATTGATATTTTGCTCCACCGGTTTATCCAAATGTAATAAAATGATACATTTTATTGAAATTATAATTATGAAATAATATTTTTTATATTCACATTTTATCTGATTGTAAAAGTTTCCACATCCCATGACCATAAGGCTAAATCATTTATCTATGCATTTTTTTTAATTCCTTTGAAACCAACCAGACATCACCAACAGTGAACTCACCTTGTGAAATCAATTGCGAGTCTGCCGGCGTGACGGAGCTCATTGGCTCTGCCAGGGAAGGACATGGATCCAAATGCCGTGCCGCTCATGTCAAAATGGAATGGCGCATCGAGGCAGATACCGCCATCGCACAAGTCAGCGATGGTGATATGTGATGGCCTCCCTGAGCATGCTGGGTGGCCAGTGCATTTTACCTGATAATAAATTTTACAAAGGGCAGTGTTAGACAATTTTGTATAAGCTAAAAAAGCAAGTGATTTTTTGTTGAGTTGAACAGAGAGGAATAGTGTATTACATAATAGCAAGAGCCGCATCCTTTTCCTCCCTTGAACAAATTGTGGTTCCCACACGATGTCATTGAATTGAAAGGAGGCAAGTTTACATTTTTGAATCCACATCCACCACCTGTGCATGCAAAAGTTTTGGTTGCAGAACTTAATTGACCATCTTTTATTTCAATGAATAAAATAATAAAAATGAATCTATGCGCCTCTCATATTAATAGTAACAATTAATGACTATAACCCAAATGTCCATTATAAGCATCAGTGTCCCAAAGTTTCCAATTAAAACATATACTATGGATTTTTGGATCGTGGTATTGATTGAGCTAAAATCAATAAAGTTATTAACCAATGCATTGTACTTATGAGACAATGTGGGTGGAAATGTACCGTTATCGTCTGCACCGGCACCTGTCGGGGCTCCGTACCAAGTGGCGCTTCCTGACATCCAGTTCAATGCAACCTCAGAGGCATTGTAATTGATTTCCGTAGGATCGAAGCAAGCAGAAGGGGTGATAACAAAGAGCAAGGCAAGAGAGGCAACCAAGGCAAGGAGAGAAGAAGAAGCCATTATTGTGTGATAACTGATAAGTGGCAAAGGGGCAAAACTGGTAAAGAATAGGTTTGTTTTGATTTGGATTCTGAGAATTAAAGTGGTATATTTATAGGTATCAAAGGAGATGATAACTATTCTGTTTAAAAAAACGACATGGGCTGTTGGGGGTCACATGGGAACTGCGAAATAAATCAATAATTTATCTGTTTGGTATTAGGAGGGAATAAAGATATGAAATCTAAGAATTGGTTGGCGGTGATAATAATCCACTTCTATTATATTATATATGATGATAGTGTGAAAAGGAAACAGAGAGAAAAATATACGGAAAAGGATGTAAAATTTAGAATAAATTTTGCAAAAAATAATTTTGAACTTTTTTGATTGGGAGTTTTAATTTTGATTTGTGGATAAAGATGGCTAACCTTACTATACCACATAGTGGATCCAAGAAAATTTCAAGATTATACATAATTATATAACATAAAGAAATGAATTTTTTCCTTTATATTTTACTCAACCAAGCTAAAAAGTTCGGACATCATATAATATTATACATTAATATTTATAGTTCAATATAAAAAAATTAAAAATATATATATTTAAAAAAATTAAGCTCAGGCACCGGTCCGAGCTTGCCCAGTGTAAATCCTTCCCTGACCTACATTGTGTAGAACAAGCTCAAAAATGTAAAATGTTGTGCGTGAATGTTAAATTGGTTTTCTTTTTATTGTGCGTTACTGAAATTAAAGTTCTTCCAACTCAAGTTCCGAATTAGTATTACCAAAGTAAAAGATGTGGAATTAATATATTCATTTCATATTGCACATCAGATTTCAGATTTGCAAAGAACAAATTTCTCTCTGATGTCTGCTCACAAGCATTATGAATACTCACACGCTTATGATGATGTAAAACAGACTTAAGATAAAGTTTAAGATATTTAAGAAATAGAAAGATACGAACGCATCATGCATGCTGCAGATTTTGTTATATATAATAATTATAAAAAATATATTATTAATAATAAGAGTGATAAAAAAAATTAAATCTACGAATGGCAGTGCGCCACTATCAATGGCGCGGAGCGTCTTTACTGAAACGCACCAGTGCCGCGTTTGCCTAAAAAAGGATTTTATAAATACACGCACAGATAGATACATGCGCGGTTGGTATTTGTAGGAGACAAACACGTCACTGTTAGTGACACGTTTCAGTAAAAACGACACTGTCAGTGGCGCGCTGCCATACGTAGATTGAAAATTTTGCTTTTATCACTCTTATCATTAATAATATGATTTTTATAATTATTATATTTAAAAAAATCTGTGCTGCATGCATGTGTTCCGATATTATTTATTACTGTAAATTACATGAAAAAAAAAATTAAAAAAAAGGGGGTAAAATATGAGCATGAAACTGCAACTGTAGAGATTTATAAATGAGTCGTGCCATTGTTTCAGGCATGCCTCTACCACTCGTTAAGTTATGATTCGTCTATTTAACCTTCATGCTCTCTTCTCTTTAGATTATTATTATTTGCCTGCGTTGTCAGTGAATTATATTATTTCACATGAATCGCCACATTGGTACTTTTACTGAATGGCGCCAAATTTGATTTTTTGAAATTACAAGACTAGCAAAGAATTCGCGGGATCCAATTCAGCAATTATCTCCAGTCGTTGCTCTCCTTTTTCCTATCACATATTTTATTTGATCCCTTTACTTCTTGTCTTTCTCATTTACTCCCATTCTCCCAAAACCCCTTTCAGCCATCCTTCGTCACAGCCTTGTTATCTCTTCATCATCTCTATCTCTATATCTATCTCGTCTTCTTCCTTGAACGACAAAATATTTTCAATGATCGTTCCAGTTGGTTTCGTCGCCACTTCTTCTGGACTGGTAGTTCGATTTATTGAATTCACTTGTCATGAAATGAAAGATAAATTCACTTGCCGAACAAATTCCTTCTCCATAAAAGACCACAAGATAAAATTAGATGGGATTCTCAGTTGTCGTGAAGTTGGCCGTTACAAGAGATATATGAATTATATATTTATACTGGACATTAAATCTTTAGATCTGATCTTTTATTTTTTTAATTTTTGTTCCTGTGATAGACTTTAGTGCTATTCTATGGATTATGGGCTATGGCTAGGAGTAAAAAGATTTAGTTGTATTCCTTTTCAAACTAAAAATCATTACATGCGGTCTGATATCACATCACACATTTTACTTTTTAGTACAACAGCAAGTTTTAACTTTCGGCTTCACTGTAACCGGGGCCATTTGCTTTGCAATCAAATTCCTGCGCGACTATGAAAAAGCCAAGGGTTTGTTTGATATTTGATAGAATAGCAAAAACTAAAAATAGAATAGTAATTCTGATGAATTAATCTATCAAAAAAAAATTTAGACTAAGTAAAAGCGTGCGGAAAAGTGTTAATCCGGTATATCAAGTTATAGATGGTATATCAGATTAGCTCTCGTCGGAATAGCGATTATTGTTAATTATGTTGTATTATATTATTATATTATGATTATAATTATGATTATGATTATGATTTATTACTATATTAATATTATGCTGATTATTATTATTATTATATTAACATCATTGTTCGTATTATTATTATATGATTAATTTTATTATTATTTATTATTATATTATAATAATTATGATTTTAGTATTATATTATTATATTATGATAATAAATATGATTATATTATTATTATTATTATTATTATTATATTAATATTATGATGATTATTTATTATTATTATTATTATTATTATTATATTAACATCACTGTTAGTATTATTATTATATAATTAATTTTATTATTATTTATTATGATTATGACTATGATTATTATTACTTATTATTATTTTTTTATTATTTTATTTTATTTTATTATATTATTATATTATGATTATAGCTATGATTATATTGTAATTATATTATTATGATCATAATTATTTATTATTATTATATTATGATTATGATTATAATTATAATATTTTCTTATTATATTATTATATTATGATTATGGATTATGATCATTATTTTATTATTATTATTATATTATCATTATTATTATTTTACTATTATTATTATCATCATCATCATCATCATTGTTAGCATCATAATTATTCATATTTTAACTATTCTGATTAAGAGTTATAATTTTAAAAGAGTGATAGAATAGTGTCTTTTTGGAAGAGTGACATAAGAGTATTTTTCTTGACTATCGGAAGAGCAAAAATATCATTTAGCAGTTCTTAATCAGAATAGTTAAAATATGGATAATTATGATACTAACAATGATGATGATAATAAAAATAATAGTATAATAATAATAATATAATAATCATAATCATAATCATAATAAATAATAATATTCATAGTTGTAATCATAATATAGTAATATAATTATAATTATAATCATAATAATATAATAATAATAATAAATAATCATAATATAATAATATAATATAACATATTTAAATAATAATCATAATCATAATCATGATAATAATAATCATAGTCGTAATCATAAAAATATAATAATATAACCATAATTATAATATAATAATATAATAAAAATTATAATCATAATAATAATAATAAATAATTATAATCATAATAATGTAATAATAATATAATCATAACTATAATCATAATCTATAATATAATACAATATAATAAAATAATAATAATAATAATAATAATAATAATAATCATAGTCATAATCAAAATAATATAATCATAATCGTAATATAATATAATAAAAAAATTATAATCAAAATCATAATCATAATAATATGATAATAATAAATAATAATTATTATTATAATAACATAATATAATAATATAATAATACTAATAGTGATGATAATATAATAATAATCATAATAATAATATTAAATAATATAATAATACTAAATCATAATCATAATATAATAATATATCATAATCATAATCATAATATAATAATAATGAATTATAATCATAATCATCATATAATAATATAATACAACATAATAAAAAATAATCGTTATTCTGACGAGAGTTAATTCGGTATATCACCTATAACTTGGTATACCGGATTAGCACTCTTTTGCACTCTTCTACTTAGTCAAAAATTCGTTTGGTAAATTAATTCGTCAGAATTACAATTCTATTCTTACTTATTGTTGTTCCATGCATTGCTATTATATGGAAACTATGATCTTTAAAATTAAGTGGAAAAAAAACAGAGAAAGAAATTAGATAAAAGGGCGAAATATTGTTGTCATATGGATTTCAGGACCATAATATACATGTAAACTGGTTGATAGAGAGACAAATGATTTGGAATTAACTTCCCAAATTTTAATGCAGTGTTTGGATGGGGTTAGAATAGCTTGTTCTTGAGAATAGCACTACTCATCTAACTTGAGAGCAATCCAAACACAAAATATATTTTTGAGAGCAGCTGGGTTAGTTGCTAACCTGCTAAACCATATTCTTGTTAGAATAGCGAATTGTGGGAAAGAAAAATAGTGAGAGAAACTAATAAATAATGAAATAAATAATATTTTAATTGTATTATATCAACAACCATCTCTCCTCACGAGTATAAAAATGAACATATCAACAAAAAAATAACTCATTATTTTATTCAATTCTTCCATCAGTTACCATTCAAACAACATTTTACTAATCCAAAATAATAACTAACCTCTCAGTTTTTTATATTTTCCGATGTCACTAATCTCATATTATTCTTAATCACTAACCCAAAAAACGTTATTCTTGCACTAATACTTCCACCATCCAAACACTTAAGGGACTTATTACTTCAAATAAATGTAGCAGAACAAAACTTATTAGCTTAGATGTCAGCTGGCGATTGTATATAAGAAAATCATGTACAGAGTGCCATGTTTGTATGTATCTTGTACCAAATCTTCTCTCTACTCAACACCTAAATCATTCATTATATGTCAGCATAAAGCCTTACACAATAGCGGAGCTTGAGAAAAAATTAAGAGAGAGCTAATGAAATTTAATTACTTATATTAAGTAATTAGAGGGGGCTAATATATACTTTAAGTATAATTTCACTTAGAAAATAAATACTAAATATATTATTTTGAGATTAATAGAGGGGTCATGGCCCAATTTGCTCTAGAAAAACTCCGCTACTGGCCATACACCCAACCAGCAACCATCAGTTCTCTCTGTAAACAGGCATAATTAGCCTGTTAATACTCGTTTTTTTCAATTTAGGTAGCAAGAGCATGCTCTGTTCACACTAACATAGACAGGAAACCCCAAATACGCAATATGTACGCTTGTATACATTACACACAATATATTTCATGCCCCCACAAGCTTCTTTTTAAGTCAAAAGTGTTGGGCTCTCTTTCCAAAGAAATCAAGCTCTGGAGATCCCACCAGACTGTTATTGCACATGCAACCGTTTAAATGGCAACCATCTCTACGTAACTAATCCACGTTTTGTAGCGAGGGGAGACTGGACAGGAATCACATGCCAATGGACCAGCATGTGAGGCTTCTCTGTTACAAGTGTTATCATTACTTGAGGAGGGAAAAGATAATGTTTTCTCAGTTTAGATTTCAAAAGAAGTGGGGTCGGATATCAGACTACGACAGTTTTTCTAGTTATGGGTGTGAATAGGTAGTAGACATAGTAGTAGCCTTGCACAACTTTTAATGCGAAAGATTGGCGTAAAAAATGCCGGGATGAGGGGAAAGAGAAATGCTGAGTGTCTCCGATTGACTCACCACCTACCTCTTTAATGACAATTGACAAATATCAGTTCTTGCATTGCACATTTGCACTGGCCTGGTTTTATGTAACTGGACAATAAAAGAATGAAATTATATATAAGCCTTCAAAAAAAAAGAAAAAGAAATTATATATACGCTTTCCTTAGAACTAGAGATTTGAAATGGACCGCACGGTCCTACCCATTCCGGACCGGACTGTAACCGTGGACCGGACCGGATCGTAACCGTGGACCGGACCGGACCGTGCCCGGCCACGGTCCGGTCCAACGGTGGGTCGGTCCTCCCTTCACCCGAAAATGGACCGTGCCGACCCGTCCCGTGCCGGACCGTGGACCGGACCGGACCGGACCGTGGACCGTGGACCGTGCGGGACCGTGGACTGGACTGTCCCGGACCGGACCGTGAGTATTTTTTGTATTATTTGATTTTTAAATTATTCAAAAATATATAATTATTCAAAAATACATAATTAATTCGATGAAAATGATTATTTAAAAATTAATAAATTTCTTTTTCAACTTTTATTATTTTTTTATAATTTTCTGAAATTTTATTTTTTACAAATTTTTTAATTTTTTAGTACTATTAGATTTTTAAATAATTAAAAATAATAATTCGAATTAGTTAAAAATTATTATTAAAAAATATGATAAATTATTATTTTTTTCGATTTATAAAAAAAAAATTGGACCGGACCGGACCGTCCCGTGGGGGTCCGGCCCCCGGGGGCCAACGGTGGGACGGGTTCGGTTTTTTCGAATTTGGACCGCCTTGGACCGGACCATTTGGACCGGGCGGGACCGTGGACCGTGTGGGACTGTGGACCGTCCGGATTTGGACCGGACCGGCCCGGACCGGACCGTCTTCAATACTCTACTTAGAACTGGTGAAATGAACTAGGTTAGTCGCAACTTGGGTTTGTATTCTCTGCAGAGAATTTTCGTACGGATCTCCGTAAGGAAATCACAACAGCTCAAGTAAATCAACAGCTATGGGGAAATCTAAATACGAATTTTGATGTACGGAACTATTTATTACTGTTAAATCATAATCGTTGATAGATGATCTGATCGCACAAATCAAAAGAAACAAGATCTTTTTTAGCTTCGCAGGAGATGTTAGTTCGTCGCTCCTCTCCTGTACACAGGGGCGGATTTAGAGGGGGGCACAGAAGTTATACGTCGAGATTTAAATTTATCATGTATTTTTATTTAGTGTAGTGTATTATCTTCTTTAATTTATTAATTTCAATATTCTAGTGATGTATACTCTAATGATGTATACTGACATCGCCCTTCTTATACTAAAATCTTGATTCCACCCTGCCTGTACAAAACTATTTGTTGTAGCAAGTAGCAACTCTCATAAATGCATCTTGCAGAAATGGTACTTGTCAAGATCTGATGGATTGCAGATGAGCCCTGTGTGATTTTAACATCTGGAGTTTTCATGACAATTGCATTGCAATATTTTTAGAGTGTAAAGGAAGTTGAATTTATTCAATTATGCAAGAATGGTAATAGTTGCAATATATTAATGGTGGGAATTTAATTGTTCTCACCGATTTAAAATAAAAATATGTACAGCACGCAAAAAAATGCAAAAAATGTTACTGATGATAGATATATTTGATTTTGTCTATTTTGGATTAGACATATTGAATGCAAATGTCTACTTGTCAGCTTTTTCGATATACGAGAAGCAACATAAAAGGTTAAAGGTCTCTGTGTAGTAGTATGAAAATGAATAAATTTACATTCTGATTTCAGTTTGAATATTCATTTTTTAGTTGATGAATTGTTAAGCAAACTATACAAGTTCGTTCATTATAAGTTATCAAACAGTCAAACAGATAAAAATACTTTATGATTAATTCAAATGGTAGTAACAGATCAGACTAAAATAAGATAAAAAATAAAATAAAAAGCTGCTTCAAAACAAAATGCAACCCGGATTTTCATTGTTCACGTTCAAGTATTCAAGTAACAACATCTTATAACTTCCAGTTCCAGCTGAATACAGAGCACTGAATGCTGGTCTTTAATGGAGGACATCTCTTAGGCCATTAAATGAAACTTTTGTGGACCCCTTCAAATATGTAGTCCCTCTGTCTCTGCAATCTGCATCGTGCACCGACGAGTTACAAAATGTGACTGGTCAAGAACAAGAATAGGATTATTTCTAAAATACCAAAATAGGATTCAAGTAATCTTTTTTTTTATATTTGAAAAGAGGATTAAAAAGAAGACCTTTTGATACTTAACAAAATAAATCAACGGATTCCAATTAATTTTTATATATTTTTAAGCAACTTAATACTAATTAACGTATAATTAATTTTAATTAATGTGCATATAAGTTCAATTAATATTAAATTATAAAATAAATTCAAAAGTATAATTAAACGTCGGGTCAACCTACACCTAATCCAATTCATAAAAAAATTTACTAATAACTAACAAATTTATTTCATATTATTTTTAGTTGGGCTGGATCAAGAATTGATGCCCAAATTGCCCACTTCAATTGAGACCAAAACGAAGCAAGGCTGCAAACTAAACTCCTAAATCTCAATCGGTTTTATAGTTACCTCTGAAAATTATTATAACTTCTATTCAAATGGATCAGAGACACCACCATCAGCAAACCAATAAAGCTTAAAGGACTCAGATCATCTACATACCACGAGTGTTCTTTGGTATCACAAGCAAAAATACAATTACTATAGATAAGGATAGATTGGTAATAACTTTTTGACTACTTTGACAACACTCTATCAAATTATGTAAAAAAAAAAAAAATTATTGGTCTGATGACAGATGCGATGCTCTCCGTATGGAAATCACAGATTAGAAATCTAAATTAGAGATTCTTTATAGACATCTAAAAGTCATGTAGTTTAGACTTTCATTTTTATTAAAAAAATTATGTAAAAAAAATTGTAGATATATCAGTTTCATTAATCATTATAGATTAATTCCGTATAACGTTAAAAACAATTTTAATATTATTTAATCTCCCTTTAAATGCTATCAAATATAGACCACAACAACTTATATTATGTACTAAATACCTATAAAAAGTAAGCTGCATTTCGTTGTCAGATTTAAAAATCATAAATTATTTTTTACGATTATCAAGATTGTTAAACTAATCTACTATCAATATATGAATCCATCCAATTATTATAATGAATCCAAAATCAAGTACGATTAATGTGCATATTAATAATTTCCGATTAGATGGTTCATGTCCATTGCTACAATATTAATTTTGAAACCACAAGAAGTTAATTACCTAGTCATCCTCGACTTCATTTTTCTTTAATCAGTCAAAATTTATTTCTTTGAACTAACAAACGCCAGCTATTTGTACAAGACCACACTTCCTGCTCCTACTACATAATTAATATTTTGTCTATTTTGAGTGACACAATTATACCGATTTTGAAAGCATGGGAATAGCTGGTATTCACGGTTATATATATTTTAGGTGGTGTTATTAGGAGGAAACGCTGTCATGGTCATGTTCTCCATTAAGAAAAATACTTTTTCCCATTTGTTGAATGTATTTTGAATTGATTAGATGCCACTAATTGACAATTTTTAATCAATAGATATCACTAATTGACAATTTTTAATCTATATATAGGTAGCACTAATTTACAATTTAATCGATGAAATGCAAGCTCGGGAGAGAAAAACAAGTGTCAATCTGCTACCAGAATGGCACTGTAGTGATTGATGGTTGTGAGATATCAACTTTGACATTGTGCACTCTATTTTGCGGTTCTTTATACGCTGACGTTGAAATATACATAATACCATGTCATAATGTTCTGCACGTAGATAGTGATCAACATGTATCATAACAGTACATTTTATTTCTAATTGGTGTCTGTTCCTGAGAAATAGTTTTAGCGTGGTATTTTACTTTTTTTAAGAATTAATCAAATATAAATTACAACTACAATTTTGATAGAATTCATCAATAAATATTTGAATTATATAGAAGTATTTCTCTTTAGAGGTACACTTTGTGGGGGCAAGAAGCATGTGGTTGTTAGTTCCAAGATTATAATTGAATTTGATTTATTTTCTGTTAAAGATGTCTTAGACCACAATATTTAAAAAAAAATACAGAAAAATATCTCCTTTTATATATATTTCTCCATTTCCATACATATTAGTTGGTTGCATATCCACATCTATACCAGTCGGAAGAATCTTTATATGGTGCATGTTGTTATGGAGGATTCTTTCAGGAAATATATTTTTTTAGAGTACTGCATACACCAATGCTTTTGTGCACCGACGTTATTCAAAGTAAAATTTTGAATTTAACAACGTGCAATTCTAAAAGGCGAAACGAAAATTCTTGTATGCTATATTTTTTTAGAAAAATATATTGTTAGAATATACATTTTTATGGAAAAAAATAATTAAGATTCTCATTCTATAAGTAAAAGAACATATATACAAATATATTATTAAAATATTTCCTACTTTTTAATTTTGTTCCTATTTATTTGAAAATCTATTGTCAAAATTGTCAAAATAACTCATTGGCAAGGAATCCCTCCCTTTTAATTATAGTCTTACATTATTATTGCAAACCTTTATAATTTTCACATGCTCATTTCAATTACAGAATAATGTTATTAATTAACATATTGTAAATGTGCATTTTATCTTTTCTTATAATTAATATTATCATTATCTGTTCTTTATTTTCTGAAAAATAGATTTCTTTTTTATTTGAATTTGGTGTAACAAATACATGATCAATTTCACTTCTATTTTTCTTTGAACATTGCAATAGGAGTTTAGATGATTATGAATATTACTTGTACATCCGATTGAAAGTTAATCAAAGACATATTAATTTCCGCATTTTTATCACGAATGTTTTATTGAAGGGGTGGTTAATTATTATATGATTCAAAAATAAATCATCATGCATTGTCATCTACTCATCTCATAGTCTCATTCTCACAAGTCATACCTTACAATTTTTCTCTCAACATATCAGTCGTGAGTCGTGTATACTGTACTGGGACTAATATCGAGTCGATAATACTTTTTGTGGGCTGGAAATGTAAAAGAAATATTTTGGGCTGACGGGAATATTTGGATTCATAATTTTTGGATTATATGGATTCTTATACAAAAATCGAACTTGGGGAAGCAGTGTTACCAATTAAGAATCACACCACTGGCCGAATCCTCTTTTGTGAAAGATTCTCTCTTTTATTTTTATTTTAGAGGGTGGGATTACTTGAGGAGGGTTCAAGTTTCTTAATTTTTTGTGCCTCAATTATGCGTTAATTATTAAAAATGTTAATAACTTAAAATTTAAAACTGATATATCAAAATAAAATCATTAAATTTGATCTATATTATATTTTATTTTTATATATAAAAATATATTCATTTTATGTAAATCAACCAGTTATAAAATCAAATCTAAAAATGAGACACGACACAAAATAATAAGTCATTTCAACTATACATAATAAAATCAAATCTT